>JAQFXM010002489.1:0-24569 GCA_034693345.1 Entomobrya multifasciata
AGGGGGGCGATAATTAGAGGGCTGCGGTAATTTCAAACTTTCCGCCGCTATGGACTGCGTTATTTAGAGAGCTGCGTTTAATGGAGAGCTGCGATATTTAGCGAGAATACGGTAATCTCGCAAAATTCCGTGGCTTAAAACCTAACCTAACCGAACCTGCTTATTTATGGAAAATACTACTTTTTCTAAAACCTGCACACATTTCCGTTGCTTAAAACCTAGCCTAGCCAACTTATTCGTTTGTAGTACGGTTTAGTATCGCTTTCATCATATGATTGTTTTTGTAAGCTATTTAAAGTTTATTTTACAATGAACAAACAAAACCTTTGTGTATGTTCGAATTAAATTTTACCCAAAATTACAGAATGATCTAATGCAATCTTTGATTGATGTATTTTTATTTAGGAAATCTAATGATACATCACAAGACAACTAATATAACTTTCCACTTGCCCGTTAATGTATTTTTCTATATTGCTAGGACTTCTGTCTGTAGGAATCTCATTGGTTACGAGTATCACAATTATCATTATTCACTATTTCGTGAAACCAAACTTTTTTGATTTTTTAATGCAGTGTTACTCAACAAGTATGTATTCAGGGTACCCCATAGATTCAGGGTACCCTATGTATTCGGGGTACCCCATGTATTCAGGGTACCCCATAGATTCAGGGTACCCTATGTATTCAGGATACCCCATGTATTCAGGGTACCCTATGTATTCAGGGTACCCTACGTATTCAGGATACCTTATGTATTCAGGATACGCCATAGATTCAGGATACCCCATAGATTCAGGATACCCCATAGATTCAGGGTACCAAAACTATTAATCATATCCTGGTACCCTGAGTATTCAGTTTTTGTTGCATTATATAGATACCCAATAATGTATAGCACGCAAATATTAGTAGGTGGAATGCGGCGAGTATACTCAGCTGTATTGGATTTAGCGAGCAACAAGAATTGCTCTTTGTCATGTTGGTTACCCAGAGGGAATTTGTTTTTGAAATCATTTGCTTTGTTCCAACACTACTAATCAAATAGCTAATTTTAATTTTTAAAAAAATTAAATAAAATCTACTCGAGATTATTACAACTAAGCGGAGTAAATAAACTAAAATTGAGTTCTGTACGATTTGTTGATTTTAACGTACGTACAACTTTTACGTACAACTTACGCAATCCTAAGTACTGGATTCATTTAGTGTTTTTCTTTTGTTGAGGTGACTTATTCAGGCTAACACACTTATGATTAAACTATTTCTTTTAAATCAGCACGAGTAAAGCTTGGTCGCCTTTAAATATTAGTCGTTTTGTCGTTTATTCACCTGGACTTGAGTGTGTTTTTTACAAATCTACGGTGATTACTGCCAACTCCATATCTGTGCCAACTCGTCTCTTAAATATGGAGTCATCAACAAAAAAAACAGTTTGATGTGTGGGTGAATTTTGGAGTTTACCTAAATCTAATGGGGTACAAGAGGCACCGCATGCCCGGGAATAAGTAAGTAGAAAACATTTGTAAAAACTTTGAGCAGTTAATTTATATATTGATACTATTTATTCAATTATCTAATACGGCACCTGAATTTTGTTTTTAACTTTTGTAGGAACAATTTGTATCACTGTATAGCAGCTGCCCAAAGTAGGATGTTCGGTGACTATATGGACAATTTAAGTACTGAAGAAAGGAATGAACGCCAAGCAGTTATCGAACACGTGATCGCCAACGTGGAGGAATTCCAGTCATTCTTTGTTGTGGGCTATGACAATGATATGTCGACGGACGACTTGGACTCAGCAAGGAAAACGAAAAGTTAGTTATTTTTAAAAAAAACAATTACCTTGTCATAGATTGTTTATGAGAATCAATTCATTAAATAGATGAAGCGAAATATCGCAGTTATAATTTTAGTTTAACAGTATGTCTTATGTCAGTATCTTATACATATTGTTTTAAATAAATCGTAGTTAGGTCGGAGTTGGAGTTACTGGGATTACAGGATACAATGAAAGCATGCGCAAAAATCTACAAGAAGAGAATTGTTGTTGAAATACCTCTAGCCGAACGGTTTGATACCAAAGGACCTTGATTGTGCTGAAGACTTTGTTTACCTGGCAAAGTTTGACGAAGGTGAATTCATTGTACTTGAAAAGCCGTTGGATAAAGTGGTTGCAGATGGAAACGTAGTATCTTTGTATTTTCGAGATTTACTACGCCTCAAAATTTTTGAATTCGTCTTCGAAAAGTAAGCGGCCTCAGTATAATTTACATTTAATTTACTAACTTGATGTGTTAAGTTTGTAAAAATTATAAATCGTTTTTTTTATGTTATTTTAGTTGTGGTACTAGGGGTATTTTGGATGCCCTATCAATAGCAATTACACGGAAAGGCCACAACACAGAAGTTATTAAAACAAATTTAGCTCTGTGGGTCAAGAAGAACATAGCCATGAAAGGAAAAACAAGGAAAGAAAGACAGGATAGAGAAGAAAATTACATTAAAGATTTGGTACTGCATCATCTGCCTGATTTCGAGAAGTCTGGACAAGATGAGCAACTGGAACAAGATGAGCAACGGGAACAAGATGAGCAACTTGGACAAGATGATAAACTTAAACTGGACCCGTTTGTTCGGAACTTTGGTAAGTTTCTAATCAAACGTTCGATTTACATCAAATAAAAATCAAAGTACATACAACTTACCTGAAATTGCATTTTTGATGTTTGTTTACAGTTTAAAAAGTTTTGGATAATCCATTAATTGATGAGAGGATTTTAATACAAATTGTTTGCGATGCGTACGACAAGGATGTGATTGTACATCAGCCGCTTAAGGAAGCAATTAGGTACACATATAAGGATGAGGGATTGCATGATAGTTTAGACTTGGCCCTGGATCAAGCAAAACGTTACAGCTTTATAAGAGTAAAGGAACGTCAACAAGAAGAAGATGAGGTGATTTTTGTCGACCCCACAGAAGATCATGTGGAAACTGATGATACTGACCATTTAATCATTTTAAGCAATGTTCTGAGAAACATCAAAACCGGAGTGGTAGTGATATTTTTAGTTCCTGATATCCATGAAGAAGCTACTTTGGCTGAGGTTTTACTTAAGAAACCTTCATTCATTCTTCAGATTGTTATTTACAACAAAGATGACTTAGCAAAGATCAAAGCGGACACGGAAATGCGACAAGTATGCACAATATACATGAAATCATTTTGCATGCCACTCAAATCCAATTTGGCAGAACGTGTGAAGCGGTTGGCATTATTTCAGGTTAGACTCTTGTGTAATACAATATTTACTTTAAACAAATAATAGATATTTTCTAAATAAAAGATTAATTAGTATTTTTTAACTTATTTTTTCAGATACCGCCCTTATTCTGTGTGGTCAACGGAATGACAGTACGTGGCGGAACAAAGTTCAAAATTTTTGTCAAGTACGCGAAGAACTCGTTCCCTGTGCAACTTCTAACCACTGCTGTGCACGAAGCTCCTTTCAGAAAATCGTCAGTTGAGATTTAGCTTTAAATGCATTGCATGAACGTCGGCCAAACGTTGAGCTTTACTATTGAGGTAAAGCTAAATGTCAACTGACGATTTTCTGAAAGGAGTCTCGTGCACAGGAGTGGTTCCGACGTATTTATGGATCCCAGGGGTCTCTCCAAACATTTACATTTTATTCACCGCACTCACATCCACTACTCTTGCCAAAAATGTGGAATGCGTTTTAAGAAAAGAGCTGAACTCCAACTTCACCACAAAAATGTTCATGTGACCTTTAATTCCAATAGAGCTCCTAACCGTGGACGTGTCCCTGTTAAATGCGCATGTCCCAAATGTAATCAAGTGTTTTTAAACAGAAGTGAAATGCGACGCCACAAGAGGAAGGCCCACAAAATAGTTTGGAATAAGCACGAGTGTCCATACTGCTTTAAAACAGTGGTTAGCGAGGAAAGATATAAAATTCATGTAGAGCGCCACGAAAAAAATACTGTAAAAGATGTCAATCTGTGGTACTGTGAAGTCTGCAGCAAGCATTTTTACAAAGAGGAGTCCCTAAAATTTCACATGAAAGATGTTCACAATGACAAGTATATCTGTTTGGTATGCGATGAAAAGCTGGACACTGGGAAATCTTTAAGAGACCATTTGATAAGCCATGAAACTGATGAGAAACCCTTTCTTTGTCAAATTTGCTTCAGAAATTTTACCACTCAACAGTTTTTTGATATTCATCGCAAGTTGGCGCACATGGATAAGCGGAGATTTGTCTGTGACTTTGAACAGTAATGAAATATTTGATACCATTCCAGAAATGAATGAACATTTAAAATGTCACTTGGATGAAAGCAAGCCTGAGTTAAAAATATTTAACTGTAAAACTTGTGAAATGGGTTTTCTCAAGGAATACAGTTTAACTTTGCACGAGCTCCTGCATACTCCACACAGTGGAAAGGGAACAGGTTACGATTGTCCCAAATGCGATAAAAATGTGCGGTACAAGGAAACTCTAGTCACTCATTTCAACATGATGCATGGAGAAAAAATCGAGCCATTTAAATGTGAAGTCTGTCAAAAATACTTTTCCAACCCAATTTGGTTCCGAACTCATGTTCGTCTTCATGAAGAACGGCAGCTAGGGGGTAAATTTATTTGTGACATTTGTGGAGTTAGATGTGTTGATAGCATAGCTTTAAGTGCACATCGTCGGGGTCACGATCCCAGGAAGAAAGGAAGGGACACTGGAGTACTACCGGAAGATAAACCTAAAGCTACGCCAAATAAAGGAAAGAGACTAAACCTGTTTTGGAGAAGAACGGAAATAGATATGCGGTTAGATCCAGCGTCACCACCGCCTCCAGGAGAGGACTCGAAGAAAAAGGCTAGAAAAAAGAGGGACAGGCCACGGGCAAGACCCTTGACGAAACATGAACTGGAAAGGGAAAAGGCGTTGCAAGAAAGATTTACAAATTTGTCTTGTGACGTGGAAAATTGTGGAAGGATTTTGGAGTCAGCCTATCTGTTACGAAAACACTTGGAAAAGGAGCACGAAGAGGAGAAGCCAGAAACTGAGAAGAATATTCAATGTTACTACTGTCATAAGAGATTTTGTTATCAGCAAAGTCAAGAGATTCATGTGAGGGCTGAGCACAAGAAAAAGATTTATGGAAAGTTTAAATGTGATTTGGAAAGTTGACAGGATCCTGCTTTCTTGTCAGTTGAGGAGTTAAATAGGCATTTGAAAACCCACTTGGAAAACCCTGAATCCACTAGCTTAAACGAGATTTTATTTTGTGATAAATGTGACTGGGGCTTTTTGAGACCAGAAATAAGGGACCTTAATAAATTGGGTCACATTGCACTCCAGCAGATAGATGGGAATTTGAGGTCTCCTTGTCCCGAGTGTAAGGGCTCCTATACTCCCTTAAATAGTTTACGGTATCAATTTAACAAAATGCATGGATTATATCTGAGATCAAACAAGTGTGACGAATGTGACAAGGCGTATTTCTCTCAAGATGCATTAAATACTCACAATAAATTGCATGAAAGGCGACGTTATTTGGATCCTAATGAGAAGCTAATGTGTATTGAATGCGGGTATTTGTGGAAAGATGAAATCCTCTTGGCAGTACATGTGAAGGACCTTAATCCAGGTAATTATCGGCAATGTAAGGAGCCAGGTTGTGGGGAAACATTTAGTAATCAGAATAAACTATGGAATCACTGCAAAACAAAGCATAAAAGTAGGGACTGGATTTTTGACCTTTGTGGTAGGGCGTTTCATCAACAGTATCATTTGAAGTCTCATATGGCCACACATGAGACACCAAAATTTTCTTGTCATCTGTGTGGACAAATGTTTACAAGATATACTTCTATGGCGAGCCATATGAAAAATAAGCATAATCCGGATCGGGTGCAACCGTGTACCGTCATTAGACCGAATTTAGAAGGCCGAACGACAGAAGACCGAAAGGCAAAAGCCCGAACTACACTTTTCAGAAATGAATTTGAGACCGGGCGATAGAAGACCGAACTTTATGTCAGTTAAATGAACTTGTAGATTTCATAATCTAAGCCTATAATTGTAATTTTCTAATTTTTATAACTCTCCCAATAACGTTTGAATAGAAGTTTTTAAAAATATTTTTATATACAAGTGGAAACTTACGTATTAAGTATTTGAAAGTACCTAATATTGAGTTGTAAAATGAAATTATCTTTCCTAACTGTTCATTTAAGAAGGTATCTCTTCGAGTTCTGCCAAGATCATGCTTATCAGAAATGTCCTCTATAATTTGCTTAGTTTTAATATCACGATTGTTTGTTTCTGCATGATACAGTTAAGATTTCTTGATTTTTAAGATTTTTAGTGGTTCACTTGGTCATTTTTTTAACTTAATAACTAGAAATTATGTATAAGGGTCTATGTTCAAATCATAAAATTTGGTCTTAGCACTGTAAACCATTCTCTGGAGCTTGCAATCGGTATTTACCTGGATATATATAACTGTCACATATTAGGACTACTGTATCTTGTGTAAAGTTGTCAATAAATCGGAAAGCCTTCATTTTAATTTGAAAATCAATGACCCAAACTTGAGTTCTCACAACAAAATAACTAAAAATTGAATCTTTCAAAAGTACAGGAGTAAATCATCCCCAGTTTTTCGAGATATTCATAAACTTAAATTTTCGGTCTAATGTCGTTTTTAATTCTGTTAAGTGTCGTTCGTTCTGAAAATTTCGGCTTTGTGTCGTTTCAGTAAAGTGTCGGTCGGTCAAGTGACGCTAGACCCTTCTATAAATAGCTCAGCTAAAACTAAGAGCTATGATGAAACAGCCGATTTATACGAGAAGTACGCAATTAGTATTTATACGCAATACGAAAAGTTTTATATGACAACAATTGTTATTTTTGGTTAGAAACCATTTTAAGGCGAGTAATATTATTGTTGTCAAGATACAAAAACACACGATAGTAAAAAGATCGAATCCGAGAGAAACGATAGAGGGAAATAGCATATCCATTTTATATATTAGATAAGGAAAATTTCCATTTTTTAATAATCGAGTGAACGATTCACTTGTAAGTAATTTGGGAAAACATTTTTCTCGTAATATTTTAAATATCCAAACATACCATTTTGACCTTTTGCATAAATTTCATCACAGAGCTAAACCATAGATTCGTTGTTTTGTGGTTTCTCTGCTACGAATATGTGCAAAATTGTTGATTTCATTAAATCATATCTGTAATTATTGAAATTTAATTTAATAAACAATTCATATTTTCAAAAACGCTTTTCAAAATAGCTTGATAATGGCAATACCGTTAACCAAAAATGACTTTGAATTACCTTACTTTTACATTACTGTGCTCATATTAAGCATGTTAGATCTGTTATTTATTGTATCTATGCGCATTGTGCATATTTGATTAATCTGGAAATTTACATGAAACTTTTGATACAATTACGGGTTCGTCATTATCGGGTTTAAATAAATTAATGGTGATTAACGTGATTAACTTGTGGAATTTTGTAGTTCCATCGTTAGTTTTTAAAATAAATTGTTTCTATACTACCATTTTGAACCACTTTTTCAAAACAATTAAGTAACAGTTACGCAATGCAACATATCGTAATAAATCAAAATTTTGTTCATTTACTGAATTTTATAGTAGATATAATATTAGATAATTTTTTACTTATTTTCCATAACTGTTCACATCTACAAATTTCAGAAAAACATTCTTATTTGGACAAATGCCGTCATTTGATAAATACTTGGACAAAAGCTTGGTTGTAAAGAATTATGAACGCCTGTCATTGGTTACCAGTTGGCAATCAAAAATCAACGATGAAAAGATTGAACTGCTGTCTTAAGTAAGACAGAGTCATGATTTCTAAAGGATTTTTAAAGATTTGCCAATGGCGATTTTCAATGTTACAATTCTCTGTATGCTCTTTCTTTAAATGGAACTCCAAACACAACAGAGTTGAGTTTGTGGATTCTGTCAACTATCGAAGTTTCTGCGCGATTCAATATATATTATACTTACTAATTATGACCACAGTTGTCACCCATTGGATTTTAGACTTCGTGTTTATCGAAATCGAGAATGGAAAACAGGATATATTTGATGTTACATATGGAATCAAATATGATTACAGTCTTATCTATATTTGTCACACTATGTACGTTGGAATTGCCATTTTACTGGTAGGATGCTGGACGCGGTTACTGTAAAATCGAGATGAGTTTCTAGACAGCATGAATATGGCTGTAGCAACTGTTCTGAAGTATCAAGGTAGATTAATCGTTACTTTATTTGTATTTTTTCGATCTCTAAGTTAAAATAAATTTGTTTTGATTGACAAGTGAAATATAGGAAATACGTTAAAGATTCTGTAATAATATGTCGGTGAGCTTCTCAGGAAAGCTTTGCATTGATTTTGGTGTTGGGAACCTGTTCAACTGCTCTTCCTTTTGCATTTACATTTTTGCTGTTCCAACCAATTTTACCAGAGCATCGCGTGTTTACTGAAATATTTGAAATACCTATTTCTTTGAATACAAGAAGGACGATTCTAGTCCCACTATTAGGGATTTTTACTTATGGATGCTTTAATCTAGCGGATCTAATGTATCTGATTGATTTTTATGGACTCCTTCACATAAAAAGTTGCTTCACTTGGATACAGCTTTTCACGCCAATTCAAGTCAAACCTTCAAACCGTATTCAAAACGATGTCAACTTTATTTGCTCTCTGGGATGCTCATTGACACAAGACGAAGTAATTATGTTTTTTCGAGAACAGCAACTTGTATGTTATTTCCTTAACCTTTTTTTAGGTCACATACTTTTCACCATTCATCATGCTTCTCTTCTACTATTATTATGCACATTGGGTGCATACATATGCATTCGTTATCCAGACCGACTTCTAGTTCCAGGATATCAACTTGCACCATTATCGGTCTTAATTTCTTTATTTTTGGAGTACCTAGAAATGGCCAATGTTTGGACCAAACTATGGAGCAATCAAAGTACTTCATCAAAAGATTAAAAGAGATTTCAAAAATGGGTGGTTGTGAAATGAGAAAACTACTGAAATACGTTAATACATTTCATCCGCTTAAGTGCCAGTTAGCATATCCTTTTTACGAGGTAAATAGATTAAATTTTCTTATGTTTCATAGCAACGTCATTGATTTACTTGTAACAACGGTATTCGTGTCCACATCGTCTTAGATTAAATTATTTTATTAGTAAACGATAACGATACAATATTGACATTGTATCGCTGACCTGTACACTTTCAAATGGTCATTCAGTAAGATTTTTCTAAACTAGGCTGCTGATTTCAACACATATTTACACTTTCAACAGATTTTTAAAATTTTCAATTGCAATATATTATAATTTTTATGAATGCATACTTATCATTTAGTTTGAAAACGATTTATGAAGCGCATTAAATAACAGATTATTGTTAAATACATACACAATTGAAAAGATTTCAAACAAAAGCTTATTAAATTGATTCATTTCATCATAATGCTGTTTTACAATTGTCTTTATTACTGAATTTACAACCATGCATCATGAAAACCTTACAAGTTACCCATATTTTGATAATTTTACTATTTCATGGAAACTGCAAGTCTCAAAATTCAACAACAGAACATACAGCATCCAGTTTTGGAGTTTTACATACGTTAACGGCGTTTATAACATGGGAAATTTTTGAAGAACACTCAATAGTTCCACTTTTAAAGAAACGTTTAGAAGTTTTGACAGTCACCAAAAAGTAAGATTTCAATTGTTTGAAACTTAATAATAAAGTTTGACAAGTGTTACAGTTACAGTTATTTAGATATTTCCAGAACTATAAAACATTATATATTATGTTCAACCGAGAATTCCATAAACACTTTTCATTGATTTTGAAATTCGAACAAGCTCAAAATGTTTCAACCTTGATTAAAAATACAGGTAAGAACATTCAAGATATTTAACATCAAATCAACTAGACTGAATTCAAGTAAATTTTGAACTTTTCAATGGTTTCAAAGTACTAAATCTATCCGAAGCAATAATATGGCCAGGATCGCCTGACATGTTCTTCTCATTCATGGCTTTTCTACATCTTCAGGAAAATTATCTTCTTACATCTGAACAAGTACAGAGAATTCCAGTGAAAATTAAGTTTGATTCAATTCATCTAATTTATATTTCATCTCTACATGTCATATCTTTTCTATTCGAAGTTGTCGCAAGGACTTACGTTTCAAACTCAATCGGGTGGAAAATTACGACTGGCTGACTGTTGTGAAATAGGGACTTTTGCAATTGACCAGCGACGCCACAATTTGGCTGTTGAATGGCTTGAATTGGTTAAAAGACGAAGTAAAATAGGGCACATTGATATAAGCATTTCTGTCGATTTGAGTGAATTACTCTTGTGGATTGCAATTCAAGAGGTAATTGGGGCATTTTATACCTTAACCATAGAAACCAAGGCCTGAAAATGAAATATGACGATTTATAATCTACAGCACAATTTGGCAGGATATCGTTCAATATCAACTTACGAATCTGTGATAAACTTGTACATGTCACCAATAAAAACTTACAGTGAAGTAAGACTTTCAACAAGAGTAAATGATTTCCAGGATTTAAGGGGATGGAACAAAACAGATCGTACAGATATTCCATTTTGGGATCTCTGCATGGGGAATGCCTTTCAACCTCTGGAATTCAAAACTACTTTAAAATGTTACTATGACCACAGAAACGATCCATATTTGTACATTTCTCCATTGAAAACTGAGCATCTCTCAGAGTCCCCACCAATATACCAGTTTTATCAGGTTTTGGGTCACTCCTTAATAGAACGAATTAAATTAATGAGTCGACCTAAGGTTAAATCAGAAGTTGTGAATTACTGTAAAATGGAAAGTATTGGATGTGGACCTCATGCAAAATTTGGCATGGATTCTAAAGAAAACATAACAAAGCAGTTGAGGTTGTGGTCTGAAAGGCTCTCGGGTTTGAAAATTTTGGAAGATCCGGGGCATAACCAGTATGGAGAGTACACTTATGGAAAGATGTATCGGTTTCACTCTGACCATGTAAGCTGTAGAATGCAAACAGAAATGTGTACATGAATAAAAAATATTTATTCCGGAAACATTTTGTTAGTTTTTAAATCGCCCCGAAAAATTGGAAGATTTTGAGGAAAATGGAGAACGTATTGCCACTCTACTCTACTATGTAAGCCGAAAGTATCCAAACTAATAAATTGATAAGTTAGCATGTTAAATTTTTGTCTATGAATTAGTTGGAAGTTGCTGATTGGGGTGGACATACACCTTTCACCGGTGCCGGATTATACCCGTATCCCATTAAAGGAACAGCCATTTTCTGGTATAACATGTACAGAAACGGAACACTGAGACCGAATGTTGTACATGGTTCGTGTCCTGTAGTCCATGGACACAAAATTAGTAATTTTTCATGGCAAAATATATCCTAAAAGTATTAATATGAATTCGAAAATTTAACCTATGTCTTTTGTTTATGTATTTCAGTGGTGAACCATTTTATTCGTTACAACACAAACTGGAATAATGCTAATGGCAGGTGCACTTTGAATTCAATAGAATAAATTAAATTGTTTTATACATTAAATTCAGTTACCTAACATTAAAAACTAAATGTATCATAAATATATAGCTCAAATAAATTACTAATTAAGGCGAATATAATATATTGCTAATGTATATTAATTTTTATTCTTTTAATTGCTATATTGCGCAACTCTTTTCCATTTAAATCTGCATTGCATTGAAAATTCCTCTTTAAAACGTTGTTTGCTGTTTGTTCATGTGTTTGTTTCCGGCTTCGGTAAATTCTTGGACGGACACAACCCTAATTTAAGTTGTCTTTTCAACATGCCATCGTTGAGAAAGCGAATAAGTGTAATAAATCGAATAAGCTTACTACAAATAGCTCGATTTTTCAGATATTTCAAATAGTTAACTTGATTTTATTTTTAAATATTTCAGATTGGCTGTTGCATAGTGTGTGCTACCTTGATAAGCATTTTATCAAGTGCCAATGCTGCGGTTTACAAGACCAGTTACTCTTCATACTTGGGAGGCTCATACTCTGAATCTCTTTGTTCCTCCGATATTCCAATTGAAGATAAAAAGAACTGGTAAATTTTATTTTCATATACTACTGTTGGCATGGTTACCTTATAAATTCATCAGTATAAATTTATATATCAATCTATAGTGGACACTACTACCAATGTGTTAGAACCACCTCTTCCTGGAAAGTTCACCGTTTCCGCTGTCCTAATCTCCACAAATTCAACCCAGAAACCAATGGTTGCGGCCCAGCAAAATGCTCAGGACCTTCTCCGATTGACTTCAACCCCATTCCAAATCCCCGTACCCTAATGTCATCTTTAATCTCCCATGAATGCCATACAGAAGGCGAAAAATTTGTTGACCCCCAAGACTGTAAAAATTACCTAGAATGCGTCAAGTCACCAAGTGGACAATGGAATAAAAGACCACAACTCTGTAAACCCCCAGGTTACACATTCGATGACACTACAAAAGAATGTGTGGAACTTTATGGCTTTTGCCCACAAACTAGAGCAAACTATCCAGCAATTGAGCAATGCGTCAA
This sequence comes from Entomobrya multifasciata, assembly GCA_034693345.1. Lineage (NCBI taxonomy): Eukaryota > Metazoa > Arthropoda > Collembola > Entomobryomorpha > Entomobryidae > Entomobrya > Entomobrya multifasciata. Next base: position 12,735 of record JAQFXM010002489.1, read on the forward strand.
CGCAAATGATCTCCATGTTAATCCACTAGCTTGTAATAGATACTTCCGTTGCCACCTATACACAAACAACAAATTTTATCCGGAAGAAAGACAATGTCGGGCTGGAGAAAATTTCGACAATATAATTAAGGAATGTGTGCATGGTGAGTGTCCTCAGAGTCTTGAAACTAAACCGGAAGAATGGGTTTGTTTATATGAGGGCTATGCAAGAGCTAATCCTTTTGACTGCTCGAAGTACTATCAATGTGTTAAATGCAGTGGTGGATGGTGCATCTACGAACAAGCTTGTGAGCCCGGTGAGTTCTTTAGTAATGCTGGAAAATCTTGCCAAGCTGGGGAAACGTGTCCTAATGTGAGCAAAAGCTAGCATTAATTTCCTATTTTCCTAGCATTTCAATAATTTAATCCTCTTAAAAAATTATTTGCTTTTGTAGAATTTATCTGAAGTAGATGAAAATTGGGGGGATATATGCAAAAAAGAATTTGACATTGCAGAACTTGTTGACGATCCCTGCGGTAATTACATAGTTTGCAGAAAATGTGAAGTAGCATCTGGTTGGTGCTATACATCATTTAGTTGTCCTTTGGGGGAGTATTATGACTACGAACTAAGATACTGCGTGTCTATGCCAGTTTGCCCCGATTATCTTGAAGAACTTCCCGACAACTTGTCATGTGATCATGAAGGAGAGACTAAAGCAATTCCTGGAAGTTGTCAAAAGTACTACACTTGCTACAAATGTCGCAAGTCAGCTCAATTAGGAAAGTGGTGTTATAATGATGAGGAAGAGTGTGAAGATTCATATTTTGACAATTGGGCGGGTGAGTGTGTGCCAGGTAATATTTGTCCTAATGAACTTTTGCCAATTACTGGTTCTACGCCTGGTGGATCTGGTGTCAGAACGTGTAGTACCCTTGAAGAAACTCATGTAGATCCTGAAGAGTGTTCCAAATACTACTCCTGTTATAAATGTAACCACCCAGACGCCGTTGGAGGTTGGTGTTACAATACCGAAAGTTGTATGGATGGCACCATGTTTGATGAGCTTGCAAAGGTCTGCGTTGCCGGTCCTTGTCCTCAGGATCTCACACCAGTTGGACCAGGAATGGAATGTACTGGTGGGGGGGAACTTCATGTGTTTCCCTCAGATTGTTCCAGGTTTTACACATGTTATCAATGTGGAGTTCCTGGAGGTTGGTGTTACATTGGGGATAAATGCGACGTGGGCTATTTTGACGAAAGCAATCAGAAATGCGTCAATATTCCGGTTTGTCCTCAGGACCTTATTGTAATTGAACCTGAAATGACCTGCTCCGCAAATGGGGAAACTCATGTGCTCCCCTCAGACTGTACAGGTTACTACACTTGTTACGAATGTAACAAGGGAAGTGGATGGTGCTACGTAGGGGAAACTTGTAATGACGGATATTATAGTGAAAAGGAAGGAACCTGTGTAGTAGACTTTGATTTTTGCCCACAGAAGCTCACGCCAATTGAACCAGACATGATTTGTTCCCTAAAAGGCGAAGTTCATGCGCTCCCAACAAACTGCAAAAGTTTTTATACTTGTTATGGTTGTGGTCCGGATGCATGGTGCTACATTTTGGAGGACTGTCCGAAAGGACATTTTGATGAGTACAGTAAGACTTGCGTTGATTCCGATATTTGTCCTCAGGAATTGTTGCCAATTGTAGAAGGAATGGAATGTTCGGCAAATGGACAAATTCATGTGCTCCCATCAGACTGTAGGGCTTTTTATACTTGCTACGAATGTTCTCGTGGATGGTGTTATAAAGGTGGGGAATGTGGATCAGGGTTCTTCAGTGAAAAGGATAAAGCTTGCGTGGATTATGGTGTGTGCCCGCAGGATCTTATGGAAATTGAAGAAGGAATGACTTGTTCATCAAACGGAGAAATTCATGTTCATCCCGGTAATTGTCATAACTCTTATACTTGTTACAAGTGTGGGGATGAATGGTGCTTCCATTTGGGGGAATGTGGCAGTGGTTACTTTGATGACAGTATTAAGACTTGTGTTGAAACCAGTGTATGTCCTCAGAAGTTGACTCCGATTAGACCTGATATGATGTGTGAAGCAGAAGGGGAAATTCATGTATTACCAAGCGATTGTCATGGATGGTACACTTGTTATAAATGTGGGGGTGGGCGTGATGGGTGGTGCTACATTTCTGGAAAGTGTGATGGAGGGGACTCTTGGTTCGATGAGGTTACGGGTCAATGTGTAACGAGTGAGTATTGTCCACAAGATTCACCTCCAACTTCGGCTCCACCTCCGCCACCGCCTCCACCTCCTCCGGTAAAGCCACCTCCGAAATGTACGTGGGGAACGATAGGGGATCATGCGATTCCTGGAATTTGCAATTGCTTTATTAGGTGTTCTTGCATACTGTGGTGTTCGACATTGGAATGGTGCTGTCTGCCGGATTATTACTTTGACCCATACACAAGGAAGTGTTATTTCGGAGATGCATGCCCTGCAGGATGAGAAATTATGATCAAGTGGTATTAAGTGTAATTAGTTGATGAAATGATACTTAAGTATAAAAGGTGTTGTATTATTATTTTCTAATCATTTTGTACTTTTATTATTATGTACCTATTCAAGAAGTATACATCACAGTTTATAATATGATAGGCTCTAGCTGTACTACACTAAACAAATCAATTTCGAAGCGTAATTATATCGTTGTTTCAAAATAAAAAGACAGCAGTTCTTGTATTTGGAATAGTTTTGTTTTATTGATTTGTTGAAGAGACGATACTTTTGAAAAAAAATCTTGGGCAAATTTAAGATAAGATGCTTGATTGGTATGTCATTTTTGTGCAAAGATTTGCATAAACTTACAGAAATTTCTTTTCAAAAATTCCTATTTAAATTAAATATGTGTTATTTTCCCGATTGGCATACACTATGAAATTGATCAGTGCGGAGAGGACGAGCCCAATTTTTAACAACAGACTACTGTTAAAATCTGTGGACGTTGTGTTGTGATGTATTTGAACCATCGCCTTCCCCTTTAGTTCCAAATCCTCCTTTCTCTGCCTTCACCATCTCGAGCTCTTTGGACTTCCAGTTTTCAATCTTGTTACTGAGATCCCCTTTACATGTACATATGCTGAAGAAATCAATTTCCCTTGTACTCCTCACCTTCTTGTCTATTTAATTTCGGTAATTTCCAACAATCCTTAATTTCATCAGTTGTTTCATACTCCAGAAGAGTTTTGAAGTATTTTCCTTCCTTCATGCCCAATCCAGTGGCGCTTGTAATACAATGCAAACGTTTACAATACAGTTTGTTACATAATATTCGTATGACCTTGGAGGAAAAAACTCTACTATATGGAGAGGGCGACGTAGTGCTTTTCCGTAAAGGAATCCATGCCAGATATCTAAGCAGAAAATTTTGTATGGTGGCCCTTGTCGCTATCGGGAACGAAATTTTGAAGGCAATCAGTAGCGATCTCATGTGTTGCTAGTGACCAGATGAAAGGGTACACGCACATAGAAACAAGAGCGACCATACAAAATTATTATTGCAGGCATGCTTTCGTTACCTTATTGCAGTATCTAACTAGACTTGAAGATCGCTGTTGTAAATACATTTAATATTCATTCTTTGATGGTTATGCTTACTAGACGGAATAAATAAACAACTTAGATTTTGTTATATCTTCTTTCAAGTGCTAATTGCAAAGTAAATACAGTCAAGTATAAGTAAGTGATAAACGAGATGAATTTAGTCGTATCGAATCCACAATCCACGCATCATCCTTACATGCACACATTATATATATGTGTGTAGGTTGTGTGGCTTCAAAATATACTTTCTCGTTGCTATCATATAAGGCTTCAAAATATAAGATATATATTTATTCCCATTAGACTACGGGGTTCCATGCACGGAAGAATGATGCACAGTAAAATATTGACGTCGAACTGTGAATCAAAATCAACGAAACCAACGATATTAGCATTCCATACGTGATCATGGCTGCTGTGGTTTATCCTCCACGTGACGACAAGCAGAATTTTAGGAACATCCTGTCCTATGAAACTTTTGCCCCCGGTTATGGTAAAATAAACTAAATAATCTGAATAAAGAAAGCCTTTTTGAAAACCTTAAAAAACTATATAAAAACGTTGTATCAAAAACACGCATGAAAACATTGTCTTAAATCCGATTTCAGATCACGACTCAAGACATTCATATATGCAGAATATGCGATTATATAAATAAATATGCTGAACTCAAGTTATGAGGACTGAAAGGGAAAGCGGATACTACGAAAACGTGCTTGAATACAAAACATAAACATCTTAAGTTCGTTCATGATTTTTAAGTAGATAGAATATCTACACAATTTTTATTTGGTTTCTCACAATATCCGAGGTCACATAATATTTTGGAATCACATTTTTAAAATTACAACAATGACAAAAATATGATAAGATACAATGATCAAATTTTTTAGCATTAAGATCCTAATAGTTAAAGAGAGGTAGCATTTATATAGGTACACATGATTTCATTCAACACGAATTTTCAAATTCCATTTTTGCACCATTGTTTTCTCTTAATGCGTTACATTATATTAATCTAATAACTTGTTGTACACTTACAAATAGATACATATATGTAGCTAAAGTTTATAGATAAGACTTTGATAAATACCTTAATTTTATCCGTATGGGATATATTCAGTTTTTATAAAAATTGGAACCTGCAAGACATGAGCGCTGGTATATAATACGGATATATGTAGAAGTCAAACCTTACTATCCTGTGTGAAATTTATTTTTAAAGTTAAGAGCTTTTAGCCTTCAAAATTGGTAAATTTCTTGCACCTCAATCTCAATCAGTCATTCACTGTTACAACTTTCACTTAGACCAAAAACATGGTCATCTTCGTAAAAAAAGAGCATTATATTTCGTTTCAATATACAATATATGTTACATAACTATCGTTTGTTTCGTTATGACTCACGTTTAAAAATACTAAATATGTTTATGATATTTTTGAAAAGTTTACAATGTGGGCTTAATATTTTCTTATATGTACCACTTAACTTCACGAGTAGACGATATTTACCTTAAGCAAATTATTTGCATATGTACAAAATTCAGCAAACATACAAGTTACTTTAACTTAAACCTAGATATAGATAGATGTGTACTTATTTATACACTGGGAACTTAAATTACCCCTGGTTAATCATATCACCTACAAATTTCTAGAATATTTGTAGACTTGAATTTACTCAACTACTTAACTAGAAAAATACTAGGAAACTTGACAAAACAACTACAAATTTACTTTTTAAGAATCATGAAAAAGTACATGTAATTATAAGTATAAATATGCACGTATGTCCCTGAATGTCCTACTTTGAAAAATACTTTCAGTGGTACAAGTGCGAGGAATACTGTAGAAAAAATATGAAGTATGTAACTAAAGAAAAGTTATTCACTCACTTTATGTAGGGTAAAAATTATTGGGTTCTTATGATGAACATAATATATATCAACTAACAAGACAGAAGGAAAGAAGATACACAAATAAATATTATGTCAGGTAACAGCAACAACATTATTCATACATGCGTAGTGCTGACTTAATTAGAGGCTGGAAGTGTTTTCCAAGAATATTATGTAAGCTTTCTAGTTTGTTTGTAAACATTCACGCGTCCGTGTGTACTACAATTACAACACAAGTAATTATAATTTAGGATACGATTCGACACAACTCAGCTATATTTTACATCAGTTCATATTACCAAAGTTGACACAAAATCTTAACAAGTAAACTATGTAGAGCACAAATTATTAGTAAGTATTAGTAAACGCATACCTTGTTATTTTGATTGAATCCTCCTTACTTACTGATACACTTTTGGGGCATTAACCCATACGCATTTATAAAGCTCGCACTGAAGTGAAAGCGAGTGAAAGCAACAACAGTTCTGCCACTATTCAGAACAAATTTCAAGGATATGATAGTACATTGGAGTAGACAAGCTTCCGATTGAAAGCATTGTGATTTTCTGTGCTTAGATACTAATGATGAGTGACTGTGTGAAAATAGGAGCATAACAACACCACAAAGTCAACAGCATTAAAAATACTGCATAAGTACAATCACGTTTTTCCACCACAACTTCTAATGGCAGACATTATGCGAAAGTTAAGATAAGTTTTTAAGTTTAGATGATTTTTAGCTAAGTTTATGCTCTAAAGGGGTATACACTTAACAATACTGTACTTGTATAAACAACCTGCTGCTTAAATAGTAATTGGCACACACACGAGACTATGATCATATCACATACACACAATAAGTAATCTAACAAAAGATGGTATTATTTCATCATTTATGTGCGATGGAACCATAATTGTTACAATAAAAGCCAATTTCATTGTTTAAACTGAAACCACAAAGGTTGAAAATTATTACCAAAGAAAATGGCATGGGGACCATTTTTTTGTCTCTTCTGTTTAAATAAAGCTTAAACTTTCACTCAGGCTGCAAGCACATGCTTTTCTTCACAACTATAGCTATGTAACAAAATACACACATGTATTAACGTATTGTCACGTCAAAGACATGCAGTTATACCTAAGTGTTTGCAAAGATGAGCCAACTTCTTGTAAGCGAACTTGGGGAAGTAGTAGAGCATAAAATAAACGTGGTGCAATATTTGCCACAAAACTGTGAGAATGGTTTAGTGAAAGTATAATAACATTAAATTACTTTCCTTCATATTTAATACAAAACATGACTTCCGAAATTAATTATCTTTTTCCTTATGTTTATATATATGCTATATTTACAAAATACGTCTGTATTTATTTATTACAGTTTATTTTGTTTATATTTTCACTGTGTATTTAACACCACTGTGTTGATCCTTTCACTACGTAGTTTTCGCCAGTGGCAAAAACGTTTACAATATCATGTATGAGAATTTTATTTGTTTCTTTCTGTTTCTTCGTACCTTTGTTCCATCAGATCAGTCACTAGTCACAAACAAGCAAGCGAGAGAATCTCGCACATTCAATCGAAAAAGACAAACTGTTTTTATTGCAACCACACTCAAAATCGTGCGCAACTGTACTGCTTTCAACATGAGCTACAATCGTAATTAAATAAACTGTTTTACACCCGTCTAAAATAATAATTCGGCTATGACCCTAAGGTACTGGAATTGAAATGGAGAAAGCAGATGGAAAGATTTCGAAGGTTAAAAGATGATAGCCAAACTAGATTTTAAGGTATCTATCAGCCATGCCATGTGAGGTTCAATGTGATAACACTAAAACATTTTAACGACAATTTTTTACAATAAAATTTAATAACAGCTTAGTTTTCACCAGTAGCGTTGTTTCTTGGAGTCGTGATATTATTAAAGAATCGACTTGGCACAGAAAATAGTTTTAGTCACAACCCCGCCTGACTCAACGCCACCGCATGTGTTGATCTCACGGACGCATTCCGACTAATTCTCAGGGAATGTCTCATTTTACAGCATAATAGATCCTTAAAGCTCATTCTGAACTTTTTAGACATAAACGCATATAGTAGTGGATTAATGGCGGAATTCGCGTACATAATGAGAAATGTGATGGGAGTGAACAAAGTGCTGAACACGCTTCCACCTTGATATTGCGCCCATGTTGGGCTCCAATACTGCCAAACTTTACGCGCATGAAATGGCAAATGACAGACAGCAAACGCGAGAACAACGACTATTAGCATCCTTATGATTCTCCGTCTGGATTGTAGTGCACTACTGCCATATTTACTGCTCCTCACTATTCGCATCCTTTTCACTCTCTTGGGCACTGATGGAGTTGTGATACCTGCTAAATGGCTGGTTCCAGTTGTTTTGGAGGATGCAAAATGTTTTGGTGGAGAGCATAAATTTTGCTGAGGAACACACCTGAGGTGTGTAACAGATTCAATACAGCTTACCCCACAACTAGGACAAGAAGCTGTACATGATCCAAAATCAATATTCTGCTCACCTCCACACAAACTGCCCTCGATTGTACTTCGTGCAATGGACGCTGGCATACCGGAAATGCCGGAATCAACACTCAAGTTTCTTTTATGCTCAAAAGAAAAATTCCCATGCAAAGTGCTCTGCTGGAGCCCACGTAAAGGTCCATTTCCTGCTATAGTGTTCACTGGACCGTGGCGATTATCATTAGGAGGCCCATTCTCCCCTTCACAGCATTCATGACTTGGTGGATGGCATAGAGCACAGTCGAATTTAGGTGGGGAAGGTGACATCGTTCTGGGGCTGTCTCCATCTGTATCTTCAAAAGAACTACCTCCGCCCCCACCACCACAAACACCTTTATTTCCATTACAATGAGCAGGGCTACTAGTCCCATGGCAGCTCTTAGTATTCATCAGGATGGTACATTGGCTTTTCCGATTACCCTTTTTGCTTGATTGCCTTTTATTTTTCTCAAATTTCACAAGCACAATGGGCTCCGTATTTGAGGTCTTTGCGTCTAAGCAGCTACAATTTCTGTTGCAATATGGGGATGGCGGTGAAGGTGAAAATGTGAACGATTTATCACATGAGTTTAGCTTCTTCAAACAAATGTTCTTGGGTCTGGCTTTTCTACCACAGCATGTTGCGGTACCGTCAATTGGCGAACTTGGGACATCATCTTTTGTCCTCTGCATGGAAATTTTATCAGCATCAGCAGCATTATTAGTGGAATTTGGCGGCCCATTCTCATTAGTGATATGATGATGATGTTGATGATGGCAACATGATTGCACACATTTCATCTCGCCAATTCTTTCACAAGATGATGCACTATGAAGCATTGTTGGAGGTTGAAATAATGGAAGGTGAGGTTGATGCATATATGGCTGATGACAAGCCTTGCAATTCATTATAAAATCTTGTCCACCTCCACCCAATCTAGCATTTGTTAAAGTTCCATCCGTTGCCAAACCTCGAGCACAGTTGGCACGTGTTCTTACATTTTCCAAAGATGGTGTTTGTGCCGCTCTGCAGATATGGTGATGATTTTGCTTTTTGACATGCTTCTTTTGCTTCACTGATGTACATTTCAGACAAACAAATGATGATGGAAGGAATGAACCTGTCCGTTTGCTCGTTCCTCCTGCTGTCAGTGGTGATTTCCCATGCAGTATTCCTGATCGATTTGGTTGCTGTAAATTTTGTTGACTACTAACTGGGAGTAAGGTTAAATTTACCGTTTGAATTAGATTGGGATCCGTCTCGCGATAGTAGTCCGCGCTACTTGAGCTGCTTTCTCCGGAGGGAGTTGGAGTGGATGCAGGCATTCGGTTGTTGCTGCTTTTCCAGAGGACAATTCCAATGTGAGTGTAGAGAATAGTAATGATTGTCAAGGGAATCAGGAACAGTACCGTCAGGCTTATCATGTCCATCAGTTTAGAATTGTATTTTGTCCTGTTGGGCATGCATAAAATCTCATACTTGTCGTTTCCTATGGGCATGCTGAATGTACTGATGTAATATAAACGGGGTGAGCTGATGGCCGCACTGAGGATCCACACAAAAACGATAGTAACCTGGAACACAAATAAAAAAATTGTTTTCATATTTCCTGCAAAATAATTCAACATAGAATGTCTTTCATATTTGGCTGGGAGTGATGGGAGTAATTGTATTGAAATCAGATATACGATATTTTAAATCAAACATAAATGTACAAAATATATGATCATTTTTAGGTAATCCAAATTAGTGAACTATAAAAGTGTATGCCGGAATCCGCAATACGTGACATCGCAAAAACAAGGTTTAAAATAAGACATTAAAACTTTCAGTCATTTTATCCCTAATATCATGTTGCTATAGTGTATTTCATATTTCACTCATGTTCAAAAATATATTCATGCATACAACAAAAACACCATATAAATTATATTGAAAACAAACTGCAAGTCTTTATACCGTACAAACACACACGGCACTGATTCTATAATATTCATGCACACTCAGACATTTTGTAGAGGTGACGTTTCTATAAATATGAATTCGTTTTCCAAATCATTATGTGAGAAACCATTTGACTTCATTTGCTAAACTTTTAGCACAGGAAGTCAAATGGTTTCTTATTTCTTTCACAAATATTTTCAAATGCCTGTGTTGTTTACACGTGGATAATTAATATACTTGATAGTATAATGTTGATTGTATGATATGATCATGATCATTTTAACGTATTCCTAATTGTGCGATAGAACTAGATTACGATAGACCGATCGATATTATACTGTCGTACCAAAATTTATTATGATATGATAAATGACCCATGGAATCATATAACACAGGACTGACGAGTGAACACGAAATTTTCCAAATATGAAATACGAATATTACGAAAGAAAAACTTCCGTCAGGAACCTAATTATAACTCAAACAAGCCAAGCAATCATCGACGTTGATATCTTTATCGCAACGCTTTACCTAAAAATGCGTACTACAAGTGAAAGTTTGAAAATGTGAATGTAGGCATGATAGTGAAAATATGAATACTGTTATCAGTTTTTCAGAAGTTAAGAAAATAGCGTTTTGACCCAAAACAATGAAATAAGGTAAACTCAAGGAAAATACCGGATAAAACACCAGAAGACCATTAGTAAGGCATTTTTCAATTTTGTTTGTAAGCCTCAATCAGGAAAAATTGCCATTACGATTACTACGAGTAGCTTTCCAACTATTCCAACGGCATTACCTAACAAAGTATTTATGTGGGCTGAGGTTGAAGTATCTACAATATTTGTTTGTCTGCTTTCTAGGAAGGAGTTGGAAGGAGCGTACTAGAGCACGAACAGATTAGTGAAACCGCCCACAACACTGAAATGAAAATGTAAATTATGGTACGTAAAAGATAAAACCGTACGGAAAGCCTAAATTAAATTGCAATTTACAAAAAAAACTTATAGGTTGCCTGAGTTAGTAAATATTTACATCCTAGATTCCCAGTGCTTTGTAATTTATTTTCAGGTGGTACTATGTAGGCAATAACTGAACCAAAAAAGGACCAGGACCAGGGGTACTACTTTTACATGCATGACAAATTGTGATTACGATTTGGATTTAAGATATTCTAAAAAATGACTGGAAAAAGAGAGTAGAGGAGTATAGCAAGTAACCTTTTATGTAGGTTATTGATATTGCAGTTAGTTCGTTTGCTGCGTTCAAGTTTTGTATTTCTCCTAAATGACGACATTACATAAAATAAAAATATTATAGCTGATGCGGTATGCAAACTAACTTTCACCCACCATACTTCATGTTGGCTTTGGTTCATTCATGTGTTTTGCAGGGCGGAATATTTTTGCTCTTATTGCGAAAATAGCGTTTTGCTAAATTGTGAAAACATGTCGTCACGACTTCACAAGTGGTTGTGTTTAACCTATGTTCGGAAAATCCGTAACACTAGTAGTAATGCATGTTTCTATTGTAAAGTTGTAAACTAATAAATTGATGTTGTGAAACAATAATAAATTTTGAACCAAACCAGTTTTCTAAGCCCCACACGAAAACTGATATTCGTAAAAATATTAAACCCAGATGACGTGTGTGTTATCTTGATAACTGCGCAGTGAACAAAAAATTGCATATCTTAAAACGGTTAGGTTTATTACCCCGCTGAAAGCGAAGCTCAGCAAGTATTGACTTTATCATGTTTGTCTGTCTGTCTGTCCGTCTGTCCGTCTGTCTGTCCGTGAACACGATAACTCCAGAACGCGTTGACCGATTTCGCTCAAATTTGGTATGTGGGTCACTATGGTCA
>JAQFXM010002490.1:0-24553 GCA_034693345.1 Entomobrya multifasciata
ATTCCGCTGCACTTTATTTCACTTTTTGTCCTGTGATACGAACAACTGGAATTTTCTGGCTATTTTTTGTGGGCGTTTTAACTAAACACTAACTAACTCATAAAAATTACCACTTTTCCCAACAAAATTAATTCAAATATAAATGATTAGCTTACCGACACAGCTTCCCGTATGCCAATCGGAAGTTGAGAATCCTCTGAAATATTGTCTAGTCGGCAAGTAGCCCCTGCAAATGCTAAAAGCAACAGGCCAACGATCAAAAATGATCTGAGAGCAGTGGCGGTAGTGACCAAAAATCTTTGAAAGAAAAAAGAATCTATTTTGTATAATAAAGTGAAAAGGGACCGTTTGGTGAAAACTCCAACCGTTAGCAGTTTTTTTGCAAAAATTTGAGCAATTTTCAAAAATGAACATTAGAATTTAAAAAAAATTAGACGGTAAAAAATACACCAAATGGTGCCTTTTCATTTTCGTATGCACAATTGGTAATGTTTTGTTTGATTAAAAATGATTTTTTATGTAATTAAATATATATTGTGATATCAGTTGGTCAGATTGTGGAAAAGTTGAATTCAAAGTGATTTATGAAAGAAAAAATTGAATAAGGAAGTTGGTATGAAATGTATGCACATTAAAAGTCTAAACCACCACTTTTGGTCGAAACACGTTTAGTTGAAAAATTTTCAGCAACTTTTTTACTTTTAAATGTCCTGTATGCGATGTAGTAGTCCTAATATATAATAAATTTTGGCCTTACTTGATTCCCTGCCACTGTATGACCTCAAATCACGACAGCTTGTGAAATATTTTGAACTATGACATTTTTCCCATCTTCAGTATGTTAAAACGTGGGTTAAACTTTCATGCAGACTGTTTATTGCAAGCAAGCTAAATGGGCACATGAAACACTGATCAAAGGACTCTACCGAGATAGAATACAGTGGCTATATGTAGATGGATTACAGGGAATATACACAATAATGATAGGGGAATTTCGGAAAAATATTACAGGTGTAATTGATTCGTCAGAAAATTCAATGTAAAAATGCAATTTTCTGCCTCAGGTATCTAATAAATTATTTTCAGTGTTTTGATAACAAATTTTCAGGGCCGAGAAATTGTATTCCATAAATAATTACATGCACGTGTGCATTTCTCTGGAGCAGTACGAGTTAGTGCCGAATTTAAAATACTTACGTAAGCAAATAAATTAAACTAGAACGTGAACTAAATATTGAACAGGAAAATGTTTGACAAAAGGTTTGAACATATGATGACTCAGATTTTAAAGGGAAAAAAATGTTTTAAAAGTATACTCGTTGGTTTAAATTTTATTATTTAAATAGATGAATATAATTAGTTTTTAAAAAATATGCCGAAGTCATTAATTAAATATGTTGACGTCAATAAATCAAAATTTAGGTAGAAAATTATAAGCCCTCAGGGGACGAGAAGGTTTAGTCAGGCCAACTCAAATTTTGAATAAACATGTTCCTATATTAGGGCTACATACCCACCAAATTTGAGCATTTTGATGTAAAATATTATTCACCGTTGAACTAAATTTGACCTCGGTCAACCAATTTTACCCAAAATCAACAGATATCGGTCTCAGTACCAAATAGTTATGCGTACCCAATTTTTTTTGAAAAACAAATTTAAATTTGATGAAAAACAGTTAATTATGAGCACACCATCTCTGTAAAGTAAAACCTAAATAGTTGAAATATTTTTAAAGTGCTGGAAATCGAGAAAACTGGCCAAATGACATTTGTGGTATTTTTTGTGCCTTGGTAAAAAATTACTTTTCTTTTGATCAATCAACATTAAAAGATTCATAATAATATGTTATAGAAATATGACATTTGGTAATTACAATAATCGTTATCTAAAAGGTAATTTTTTTAACTTTTAGTTTTGAATAGATATGCATTAGCATTTGTTTATTGGTACAAATATGGCATTTTGGTGAAATTATTTTGTCAGGTAATACCTAAAATGGACTTTATAACGTATAATAAAATTAGACATGGGTTAATAAATCGAATCAGTTTGTGGAGATATTGACGGACAAACATACACACAGTGAGACTAACAGATATTTTCATTTAAGCATAGTAGTCCCAAAAATAATGCTTTTCACAGGCATTAATATCAACATAAACAGTTGAATAAGGTTATAAAATGTGAAGCGTCTGTCTGTCCGTTCTACAACTTAATTTAAACGTATTTAGTTAAAATTTGAAGCATGCTGTGCTGTTTAATATTACCGCCGGTTTATTCATTAGAAACTCAGAAACGAATTGAAAATTATTCATTTATAAATAAAATTTAATTTTCTTTGAAGATTCTTTTGATTTTTTACAAAAAGTCAATTTAGGTTTCTATTTATCAGCTCTACGGCGACGACGTGTTGACTTTGGTTCTTTTACGGTATATTTTTCAGGCATTTTAAAGTTTTTATTGTTGCACAAATTGGTTTTGCAATAGCAGTAGCCTTCATAGCACACCGTTTCTCCTTTAACTATTTTCGCGTCGTCTTCCTCGTCCATAAAGCCTTCAAATTTGCAACCCTGCTGGATGTTAAATTCGTTTGGGGGCAGTTGGGATTCCATGCAAACGTTGTTTAGTTCACATTCCTTTTCGATGGGTTCTTGTGTTTCGCATTCCCATTCTTCGGTTTCCTCGTTTTGTTCGCAGTATTGGTTATAGCAAGTTACTAAAATAGTTAAATAAACCGTTAGTAAAAAGGATCATTAAATATAATTATGAAATAGTTAAAAATTATGCTGACCTTTTGAATCTTTGCCTTGTCCCCAAATAACTTGTACGAACATTACAATAAATATTACAACCAAACTCTTAAATCGTTTCATTTTTTAAAGTTTACGTTTTGAAACGTTAACTTTGTTACAAGTTTTTTACAACATTAATATTAATTTAATTCTACTTTTTTGAAAGCATTTTGGCCTGAGTTTTAATTTTTTTGATAGGTAAAATCTAAAAATATTTAAGATGGATTGACTTTAGTTATTTTAGGACATTTTTTGTTGACGTAAAAGGTTTGTTGCTAGTTTGTATGATTAAGTAGATAATTACACTAAATGTGACACACAATAGGTACTCATTCAGTAATATCTCAAAAGTAATTTATTACCTTAAGGGCAATAAAGCTATCACAATTTACTAAGAACAATGCATCATTTGAGAAAATAGATAATCATGCTTTGGAATAAATTATTTACCATGCTGCCTTTCTATTGTGAGTTATGACGTTCATTTATTATACATATATTTTTCATTCGTGGCACTGATTTTTGAACAGGTGGATTTTATTTTTACTGGAAAATAAGGTTAACAAATATTAATTTTAAAAACTTATGACAAATTAAATTGTTTATCTTATTTTAAAAGGTTATCAGTAATTTAGTAATAATAAAAATTCCTCAATTAGTATAGTAATCCATTGACTATTTGGCGCTGGGGTAAGTTGAAAAATTTAGTTAACTTTGAAAGAGTTAACTGCTACTGTTTATGTACTAGAATGTTTAGCACTCGAACAATGAAGTTGACCCAATCGATTAGCTTAAGCAGCAACCAAGTTATTAGGTACCAGATTGGTAGTTTATAAGATCAATAGGTGATTGGGGATAAAAAGTCTGTCTGTCAATGTGTCGATCACTCTACCCACCATCCGCCGCATCTCAAAACCATTTAACGGAATTATGTAAAACTTGATTTGTATATTCATATGGCCCATTGAAAGGAGCCTCTTAATTTGTGGCTAAAAAGTTTTAACGGTATTATAACGGTAAGTTCATGTATTTTAAATAGGTAAATTTTATTGCATAAATCGATCGAATAAATAATTAAAACGCTATGTTCTGAAACTGTTTGGGAATAACGGTTTATTTTTAAAGATGATTCTCACAGATGTTAATGGTTACAATAAACTGCGATTAGTTCCAATTCGTCAAGTGATCATTTGCAGGCATGGCTGACTTTCTTATTGATATTTAATATGATTTCTGGTACTTTTTTATCCAATGTTTCCATGTTTTAAGGTTCAAATTGCAAATAAAATTGTTAATTTCAAGTAAACCTTTAGTGAATAATACTTTGTTATCATAAAATATTTATTGAAATACTTAGCTCTTATAGTATCTCACAAGCTTGATAGACAACAGCGAATCCGTTTAACTAACCGTTAGAATTGTATTTAAATGTTTCACTGCATGTATTCATCTTATAATACTGTTTCATGCTCCTTGTCTCGGGACGCAATAATAGAGTCGACTTTCTCTTACGTTAGTATATCTATTTTTAGTTGAATATATGGAGACGAATTTTTTTAATCGACCGTTTTTTTATTGTCGAAATTTACATAAACGACTGCTACACAACGAATTTTTTTAGTCGAAATTTTGATAGTCGACAATGCATATTGTTGAACTTTTTTAGTCGACCTCGAAGAAAGTCATATGCAAGTCACAAATAATCTTGTCACATAATTACGAATAAACATTCTATGTGTCTTAGTCTTTGTAAATTTCGAAGTTCCAATAATAATTAATTTTCCTAAACAATTCCTCAAGTTTACCATTGAATTTTTCGCATCGATATACATCTTTAGTTTCCATTCATAAATTGCTCTGGTGATGCTAGGAAATTTTTTCCCCACATAGGTCCTTTTCATAGCAAAGGTGATTAACCTCTTGCCACCAAATAAATAAAATAGGAAAGGTACAAGAGGTAGAACAGGGATACATGACGAAAAAGAAAGAGAACCTGATAATGTACACGAGTCTTATATGTTACTACCAAAATACCAATATCTCGAACATGAACAACAATCTCTGCATCAGGCAATAACGACAACGTAGCTAGCAGTTTCGAGACAGCTAATCTAGGGCGAATTCGAAATCGTAAAAACTATTAAAATGTTACTCCGACACGAGTTGAGACCAGAAGCAAACGTTTACGAAAGGCTAATTTTTAATGTTTTTTAAAAATTTGACATGCTTAAATGTAAATATTATATAAAAATAATAAGTTCGGTTTATAGTTTTATTATGAAACTTGTAATACCAATGACGAAGAAACAGTGGAACAAAATTCAACTAATTCCGACTAAATTCTACAACTTTGTTTCTTCAAAAAACAATGTCGACTAAATCCGATTCTCCTAAAAAATTCTACTAATCCAATTTCGTCACTATAATTTCGACAAATTTTTTTAGGTCGACTAATAAAATTCTAAAAGCAAAAATCTTCTAATAACCCTATGCACTAACAACGAGTCGGCTCTATTATACCGACTCATTTTATCGGCTTGAAAATCCGTGATGCTAAATGTAGTCCTCAGACTAAGATGAGCCACAAAATGAATTTCTATAGGTAAGAAGCTAGCTTTGTGCAGTTCTGATATAATATGCATAAAATTCATTTTTATGCCATGTCGTTTTCAATTATGTAAAGTGTAGCTCTAACATAAACTTCCGGTCATCCGGCTTTTATGTAAAGTGTTTTCCGGTCATACGAAAATAGACCAGTATTTTTAGTGATATCAAAACGAAAATTTAATTGAAACCAAACTGTGACAGATAAGAAAATTTACAATTTTTTGCTCCAACCAAAATATGGAAGTGGGCTTGAACTTATGCTACTGTTGGTACGTCAGTAGGATTAAAAAATCCTTTTCGGGATTTGAGCCAAATTCTAGCGCAATGCTAAACAATGTTTGTCGAACTTGAACTGAATCAGGTACCCTTTGAAGTTAAAGTCGTAAAGGTTGTCATTTTGAGACTTACAATACATTCTATTGTAAAGTTTTTCACGCGCAATTATGTAAAAAAATCAACAAGCGAACTGTTCTAGAAATTTAATGGTATTCATTTGACTCAGTAGAAAATTGCAAATTTAGTAGGGATTAGTATATTTCATGCCAAATCTTCCAATCACCCATTAAAATAAACCCTTTTTCAAGGATATTGTGGATCAACTCATTTCAGCTATAACGATTAACTGAGTTGATCCACAATATCCTTGAAAAGAGGTTTACTTTAATGGGTGATTGGAAGATTTGGCATGAAATATACCAATCCCAACTAAATTTGCAATTTTCTACGGAGTCAAATGAAGACCCTTAAAGTTCAAGAACAGTTCGCCTGTTGATTTTTAAAAAATAATTGCCCCTTGATAATTTTACATTAGAATTAATTGTAAAATTGTGAACTAATTATTTATATCAACCACTTAGCATGTTTAGTCATCTTATTATGATAGTCATCCAAAAAATATCGAAGTTGTATTGATCGTAAGAAACATGTGTGATATGATAGTGGTTTTGAGTAACTTTAATTTATTTGATTCAAAGTGAATTTTTGTTATATTATAAATGTTCTCACATTTGTTTTAAAATCTTACAAAACATTTGCAAAAATTCAGTGCATTAACTTATTGCATGCAAAAAAAATTCACGGAACAATGCGCTAAGGATATAAATAGTTTTGAGTGCTCCATTAGAGAACCTCATTGTCCTGACAAATCTAATCATTTAATTAAATAAAAAATATTATATCTAACTTCAAGGCATTGGCAGCTAAAAAACAAGATTTTTAATTTGTGGAGTAACTTCAGGTTGAATGTTTTGCTTAATATATTTTTTAATCCATGTGGCAAATGTTTGTTTTATTTTGTATTGAGACAAATTCTCTCGAATTAAGTGACTGAATAATGCAATTGCGATATATTTTAACAATGGCCATGGCTTGCGTTTCAGTATTCACTTGCAATCTCGATTTTTAAAAGAATGACTAAAAATTAAAGAATTTTTCAATTTATGCTGACTTTTTTTTCGATTCCTGACGTCGTTAAGTACGAAGCAAAATCATGAAGTGATCAGGCAGGAAAATAACAAATCTTTTTACTGTCTTAACAATAATGAGAATACATCATTTGCAATTTCTCGGTCGTTGCAGAAAACACATTTATCTAACAGTCACATAAATAAATGTTTAATAAAAATTATCATCATGAAATTTCATCAAACCATAAATATGGGATTGATTATAGTTCATAAAGAAGTGGAATTTGACCCTTAATATGACTGGTAAACAGCAGCAATCCATCATTTACAAGCAACAACTTAAACTGGTTTCGTCGAAATTCGACAAAATAACTCGTCCAAACACAAATATCTGGCACATTTTTATGGTCATTAAAGTTGGCCATGTATACAATCAAAAATTTTAGTCTGGAATAAACTTACACTATGTTCATCCTAGCAAATACACAGGAGAAATAAATATAATATTAAAGTACAGAATATTTTTTGCTTGGATTTTATGTACATATTTAAGCATATCAGTCAGGTAGGTAATCAAGGTTAAAAACATCCAATAGATGCAACTTGCCATGACTTAAAAATCCCAATATTTATGCAAATAAAACTGTCATAAATTCCTTATAATAACCGCAACTGACAGCTGAAAAGTATTTTCTGTTCAATAACTGACTGTAGTAACTACATTTAAATAATATCCTTATCATTGTGTTTTAGTTGGACAGCAGATAGTCTAAAGAGATTTGGTTGTATGGAGACTTTATTGTTATGCTTTCGTTTGTGAACATTCAGGCACACACATATTATTATTCCAAATGAATATTTTGCCAGCTGGTTGCAGCATATATTAAATATTGGACATGTTATTTTATACAAAATTTATTTCTATAATTGTAACACCTTATACCCTAAAGCACTATATAATGTAGTTGGGTAAACCTGCAGAGAAAAGTACTTGTTGGGTATTCTAAAAAGATAATTCGTAATTTTATATAATTACAAAAGGGTTTAAGGCAACATTTTACCGTTTGATGGCTTAATTAATTCAAGAGTAAATTTAGGAATGGCTCATTTTTGTGAGGATTTATATTGTTTTCACCAAGTTGTCATGAAATGGAAAATTTATGTGAGTCACCCTTATACAGTGATTACCACGTTCTTGCATACAAAAACAATGCATTATATAAAATCGTCCTGTTGCTCTCTCGGTTTGGTCTGAATGCGAATGTAAAACGTTTTTTGGCTAAGCATATGAATTGCAGGGTGAAATGATGGAGTTTAGGCAAAAGAGTTCGAGTCTGCTCTGCACTAATGGAAAATGGTCGACCTCAATATAAACGTAGTCAGATACACATGTTAAATCCTCAAAGTAAGAAGCACAAAGTTCTTGACAAAAATCTTTAAAGTTAAAGGATTGATAGACGAAGTTCTGATATTTCTTTAAAACCGGAAAATCTATTTGATGCTGACATGAGGATTATTATGACCAATGTATCTAAACCGAGTTATAAGCCCCTCATAACGTACGCTATATACCTTTGCTTTTTTATGTTTTGAAATTACTAAAACTATGCCCGACTATACTTCGTATTTTTCGACGAAAATGAAAAACTAAAAACTATGTGGCATAAATTTTCAGGCGAATGGTCAGTGTCATAGCAGCATTACAAGGCATTGTTGCTGTTGACTAGAGCCCTTGTACCTCTGACGAACTACATTGTATGTATGTTGTATTTTCATTTTGTAATATAATTAAGAACCCTTGGGTTCTTATTTTATTTTTTGTTTATTTTGGATTTTGGACAATATAGAGCGCACATGTGTAGAGGATATCCAGATGCGTAACCTAGGAAATTTAGTCAGATTGATTATGACGTTGTTAGAGTTGATATGCACATATTGTGTTATATGAGCTATCCTCAAAAATATTAACAATTCTAATTTTAATTATGGCCTCACAGAACATTTACTCAATTAAGATTCATAACTATGCATGTAGTTCTGATTGACAATCACAAATTGTCACAAATACAAAGTGTATAACTACATGTGTATTTAGTTTCTAGAATATAAATCATTTGAACACAAGTGATATGGTTACATGAAACACATTTGTTGATTAATGATTTTATGAATACACTCTTTTACAAATTGAACTGGTGGATTGTCACTTATTTTATAGATAAATATAAATAAATTAAAATCTCACAGGTATATATGTTGTACAATGAAGTGGATTTGACATTTTTAATGATAAGTAAATCAGAAATACTTTTTCCTCGAAATACGTAAATGTATAGTTATATTTTGTTAAAATTACTTACAGCTGAAGAACTATTAATTTGATTATTAATTCTAATAATTATGAAATAAGCACTGAGCCAAAACCATTATACGGAACGTTTTCCCCTTCTCCCATCTTTTAAATATAAACTGATGCACTTATTCATAAAACTGTTTTAAAGTACTTTTTCCTTACAATCCCGAAATGCATCTCTTGTTTCGTTTGTCAACATGGGAAACTTCTCTAAAAACAAGTTCATAAAATCATCCGGTTTGTTCCCTTTGAGCTGCTTTATCTCGTCATTGCTTGGGTAGTAATAGTGCCTGTTCAATTCTCGGATAAAAGATTCAGTTTTTCAACCGAGCATCTATGATTTAAAAAGCTTTTTTTCTAAAATAGTCCGTTTTCGTCCCTCAAAACAAATTAACCAACTCTGATTTTGTCATTGCGATATTTTGGGAAATTAGCTTGCGTCTAAATTGAGAGAACAATATTTAACTATAGTATTATCAAAAACAGACTTACTGAGATCGAAAAAAATTTATCATTTTTTGATTTGACCAAAATATGAGGTGGGCTTGAATTTCTACTATTGTAGGTACATCAATAGAATCAAAAATCATTTTCTGGATCCGAGCCAAATTCTTGTGAGCCAAAAATATGATTTGTTTGAGTAACTTTAATTTATTTAATTTAAAATTGATTTTTGCGCCCTTAATATTATAAATGTCGTCGTATGGGTAAAAAAATATTAAATGAAATTAAATGACTTAAATGATTGCAAGAATAAAGTTACAAAAAAATAATTGTCACGAAACAAAGCGCCAAAGATATAAATAGATTTTTAAAAATGACTGAACAATAAAGAAATCTTGATTATCGGCTGACTTTATTTTTGATTTCTTACGATGTTAGGAAGAGACCAAAAGCATGCTGTGATCAGTCAGGTAAATAACAAATCTATTTACCGCCTGAACAAGAATAACTATATAGTATTTAAAATTGGTCGTGTGTTGCATAAAACATATTTTTACAGTTTTGAATGTTCAATTTGGTCTACATCACACGTTAAAGGTACACATTTCCTTCTTTGTTGTAATGAAAGTTCATCTCATAAAATAAGAAAATGGGTTGTATCCATTAAAATTGTCCCGAGCCAGAGCCAAGCCTCAGCAGTAGTGCTCTTTGTTCCTTTTTCTTGTTATGGGGCTGTATGAGACCCCCGGTTTTTTAGTTTGTTTACGAGCCAATTTGTAGCAGACAATTAATTGTCCGTTTTTCCTTTCTGTCTGCGTTTCTGCTGAGATGAACGCACTTTTGTACGGAGGCATGGCTTGCCTGTTTTTTTAGTATACTTTTTTTGTGAGTCTGCTTGTGTGAGCAGAGAGATAATTTTTTTGTGTAGAATTTTTGTGTTGGCCTTGCAAAAAGTTTGCTAATTGCAAGAGCCGAATTTAGTAGTTAAATTGTTAATTGATTGGTGTTTTTGTTGAATTTTAATTGTCATTAAAATTATAGTCTTATCCTGAAAGGAATTTTTTGTCAAGTTCAGTTTAATTTCCTTTGGATCATCACATCCCATAAAGCCAGTGTGTAGGGATTCCAGTTGTAGTCACCGTCATAGTCATCGTCATAGTCATCGTCACAGTCTTAGTCATCACTATCCGATACGAACAGTTCTTCTGATATTTTGAGTTAATTATATTAAGCATCGCTCTAAAATACTCTATTTTATTTGTGGAGTACTTTCAGGAGCGGACAAAAATAATTGGTAAACCACACATGACTGGTTTAAGTAGATTATTTACGTACGCACTAATATTCCTATTTACGCAATAGCAAGTACAACTGACTGGACTACCCGTCGGAAAAACGGTAAATTCCTTATGAACTTTTGGTAAAATGTTGAATCTTGCCGGTTTATAAATATAGTAAGTGAGTTTTTCTTTCCTTTTGATATTGTAGTCATAAATGCTCACAATTCATTTTATTCTGAAATCTTGAAGGCGAATGCATGAACGAATCATCTTATTTGTGAAAAAAGTTTATATTTAGCATCAAGTTGTCAAAATAATATAAATTGTGTCCCAGTTAGAGTTTATTATTATTATGTCAGTATGTATTATTAAACTTATTACAAGTGAAGACAGACAGTTCGGTCTAGCGGGTAAAGTTGTATTCTATAGTTAAGATTGGCATGGAGAATTAACAGTATCTATTTCAGTGAGTGCAGTCTCTGTTTCCGGAATTGGAGAAGCACTAATGTAAAATGAATCCTCTCCGATGATCGCGGCCCCTTGGTCATAATTAAGAAGTAGTTAAGATATAGACCAACCATACTATTTAATGCTCCGATGCACTCCGTATATTGGAGCAAAGAAATACACAGACCAAAAAATTCTTAACATTCCAGTACACATAATCAACTTTAAAAAATTCACGAGGCCACTTATAGCACACAGATTGTTTAATTTGTTTATAGAATCTATGCAAAGATCCGATGTTGTTGAAGGTGAACGTTAGAAAACCATTACTATTTCAAAATTTTATTGCACGTCACCAACAGCAAGTTACCAAATAATCACGATGAACTTTAGTCAGTTCCTAATAAAACCGTCAAGTTTTCTAAACGGAACAATTTATCATTTACAAAGCCATATTAAGCTTCTCAGTACCAAAATTTAAATAACAGAAAACGCGACCAGGACGCTTGGAACCAAACGCAAAATTACATACGTGGTAAAAAGTTACTTGGAAAAGTAGTATTATTTGAATCAATCCTGAAAACTTTTCTTTAATTTGGAACCTTCAAAAATTAAAATTAAAAAAACATTTAATAAGTTATTCGAATGATTTTACATACTTTCTTAAAAGGTACTTGTTTTTAAACCAATTTTTAAAATTTAAACATAAATTTCCAATGAAATTATTCCATTATACCTAGAGCAATAATTGACACACTCCATACGAAATCAATAAGTAGTTCAAAAGCCAAACGCAATTGGGAAATTCTTAATCGAAAAATTACAACAGTTTAAATGGTTATGGATGGGAAACCCCAATTTAATAGTTAGAATAGGTAGCTTACAGGCCTTATCAAATACTCAAAGCCGTAATGTAATAAAGCTTTGCTAAATATGGTCGCACAATTCTAATAGCAATAATTGCTTTTGTTACAAAATTACGTGCCGAGGTTTTATAAAATACAATTAACTTTTTTAATTGCGGCATTTTTAGTCAAAAGCAATTTTAACCTAATATCTGAAGAAGTGGTGACGAGAAATTGCTTGGAAGAACTCTGCGCTGACGATACTTAACGACTAGAATTAGTAGATGTGAATTTTTCTGGAACCTACAACATTTTTAATCGAGCAGTTCAATTTTACTGATTAAAAGTTTAGTCGTTTTTTAAAAATTCATTGTTTACTGACAAAACGATATTTTAATTTTTGACAAGTTTCCAACTTTAAGAAACCTGTCGCGTTAGAAATTTGGCAGAATGTGTATCCAAAATGAGAAAATGTTAGAATACTATTCACAGTAATCATTTTGTTTCACTAAGAAATGTTTTTATTTGAGTTTTTTGGAATTTGTTAACGTTAATTTAGTTTAAACATCTCGAACGACAAGGTAAAAAAGCTAACTATATGGTGGTTTAAAACAGTCTCAAACAGTTACAGCTATCAACATCTAGTGCAAATTTTCATATGACGGTTGTGCGAAAACCAATAAATATAAGCATTTGAAGAAGCGCGTATACTTTTGGACATCATGTTTCCGGTTTATTGAATTTTTGAATGCATTTTGTTTTTTTACCGAACCATCAAATCGGGAAGACTGAAAATACCAAAGTTTCAGTATCGAATTTACAAAAAGCTAAGGTGTGAAGTGCAATATCTCATATTTCTCATGGCGACATTCTTATTTTTGCGACGATTGGACAAATAATTGAACTTAAAACCTTCGAGTTTATGGATTCCGTATATTCGATTGAGTACTGCTTTTAAAATTGCTTGTCTGGTCAAGTTTGGGCTATATTTCAAGTAAAACCATACCTAAACCAACGAGTGGGCCATCGAAATATTTCAACAATATTGATTGTGTAAATAAACTTAAAATGTTGCTCAAAGTACTTGTTGTGTCATACTTGATATCGAGTGTTGAATGCTGGAATTTTTCTGCATTTAAACATTCATTTTTTAATCATTCCTTTTTTAAACCGAAACCTGTTGAAAAACGGGTTAAACTAATTAAGCAGTCATTTGAGCCTTTCGATGCATATAACGACCATACTATAAATATATGGTCGATCTTGTCCCAAATTCGAGATTGTCACGTTCATGTATTTATGAACCGCCATTTCTCCAATATTATAAGTCCCAACCAAAATTCAATTCAGTTTACGTCTACAGTTAGCTCGATTCATATACCACAAGCAAAGGCGTCCTATTTTAGAGTTTCGAATCTGTCTACTTTTGAAATGGATCTAAGCCCGGAGATGAAAAAATACTTTCGTAGTAACGTTCTCCAAAGCAAACTATTTTTCAATGTTTATGACATTGCCGCAGGTTTTAATAGTCTCCGCGACAAAGGACTTAACTGTATTTATTGTATTATCCTCGCCCCAAGTTTGACATCAAAATATCAGCGAACAAGAACTTGGGAAAACCTTACTACAACCGTGGACACAATTAATCATTTTCCTCTGATGTTTGCACTTACAAAACTTCAACTACTCTTTTACTACAAGGTCAACAAAGGTAATCGTCAAGTTAATCAAGAATGTGTACTTAGTTTTGCTTACGTCGTATATATCGGTTTATTGGAGAAATCATCAGATATCATAGACCCACTTTCGTTTCAACTTATGCTACTTGGTTCGAGGGAAGGCATGAATAGATATCCGACACTGCCCTATATTGGGCTCATGTACTGCAAAACATTGCATTATAAAGTCAGAAAGGAGGCCTACACAAACAATTGCAACCAATATTATTTCTGTCTATTTTGTGGAAAAACCTCCAAATTAATTCCTGTTTCGCGACATTACTTAACGAACTTAAGTTTGTTTCGTAATCTTGCATCTCGTATACAAGGACAAAGAATAACGTTCTTGTCGGCACAGACCAGTTTGCAAATTAAAGACTACGACGCAAAAACATTTGACAAAAGTTCTCGGATACCTGCAACAAATCGAAATAATGCGCTTTCATTCGAATACATAATTTTACAAGTTCTTTGCAAGGCTTCAGGCAACGAAACCTACGTGGTACGAAGCGACGATTCACAACTTGCCAGAAAAGGGTTGCTTTATGTAAGACGTACCCTCATTCATCATCTATTACCAAGTATTCAAATCGATAGGTTATCGGGTTACAGTGGCGTAGCGATAAAACTCTTTCCACCCCATAGCTACAATGCGATTTCATCGCAGGGATTAAATTTTTTGTCCTGCCACCGAACAGTGGCTACTTCATATGAACAATATTTCGCACCTTTTCAAATGAGTTTGTGGGTTTCCATCGTAATATCTGTTATTTTCTTGACCCTACTTGCATATTTTGCTCTAATCTACACAAAAAATTCCACTATTGACTTCAGTCCACTGTTGTTTGTTTGGGCGACAATGGTGGAGTATTCATTTTCGGTTCCTGGGAAGATTTTTAATATTCCAGCATTTAAAGTAGGAATAAGTGTTTGGTGGCTTATGACTGTTATCATTACAAATGCTTACAAAGGAATTGCCATCACTGGCGTGGTAGCGCCTCCTGCAAAATCACCAGTTTTTCAAAGATTTATACACCTGAACAATTTACAGTGGAACAACAATTCAGGTTTCAAACAATACATTCAATTACGCGAACATTGTGTACGGATGTGGGAAAAAGTTGGAATTAGTGAAAATATTACTAAAACACTAACATATCAATATGAGGAGGAGAGATATACTCCTTACCAACTTTGGTTTAAAGGCGACGACTGTTTACCTTCAGACTTTAAAGCAGAATATTTTAGGATATTTGGAGGCTATTTGCTCTACGATTACGCCCATAGAAGAGGTTTTATTTTACTTGCAAGAATTAAGTTTTTCGATATTTCCTCAGAGAAGCCTACGATTAAAAATGTTTCGAAAGACTACTCGAAAGTAATATTTAATTTGGGTTTCAACTATACTTTTGACATTCCCAAGAAACTTTTAAAATATCGTAATTCATACTATGCTGCAATTGAAGACCAACTTGTACGTTGCTCAACTCCAAGTGCCCTGATAGGTTTAAGTGATTTTATAGATGAGGAGCATACATATTTGTCTAAGCAATACCCCACAAAACGTTTTTTCAAAGGAACTGACCCAATATTAAATGATACGGACATTTGGATGTTTTCAAACCCGATGGGTTCATCACTGCCGTACAAATTTACCATTTTGGTTTACAGCGGTATTTATGATCAACTCAAGTCATTTTTTAAGTGGCAACAACAAGTCCATAGTAGACATAAGTTTTCTAGGGAAAATAGTCCACCTAAAACAAATTTACATCCACTTAATTTGGAGTCAAATATACAGACACTTTTCATTATATATCTTTTTGGTGTAACAGTTGGTGGATTAATATTTGCTGGAGAGTTTACTAAGCGTCCTATAATATCAATTTTATGCTTTACGGCTGAAAATATGAGATTCTTAATCAAATTTGCGAAAAATACATTTGTAGGATATCAACACGGAGTAAAGAAATTAATCAGAAATCTTCGAAAGACGATTTTGGCTTTCAACTCTCAAAATCTCAAAAAACGTTGCCGTAGTTTACTAAAATTAAAATCATTTTCAATCCTAACCTCTTATATGAACTTTAAAGGACCTATTTTTATTTACAAGGAGACTGAACTTAATGACCGTTAGTTTCGAGTAAGAAATCAATTGAAAGTTCTGTAATTTCTCCAGTAATAATTGAGAAATTCAACTCCAGATGTCAAGCTACCTGCCACATGATATCAGATTATATGGAGTTTTGGTTTATATGTGTATAGTTAAGTTGGTTTCCTCGCATAAATCGCAAATAATTAATAAATATTATTTGGTATAGACTAATCCAGCTACATATATGTAATACAAATACACTCCAAAATAAATAAAACAATACTTAGGCTTAGCAGATAGTTTTTTGGTGCGGCTCAAAGTTGCCTTACCTAACAAGCCACTTAGAAAAAAAACTTATAATTTGGTTTGAATCACATACCCGTTTGAACGAGCATTATGAAACATTTAAATAATTTTAAATCATGTACAATATGTGTTTGTTGAATACATTAGCATATTGTAGGGTCCCACAAAAAATAAATTTAAAGAAAAGTTTCTCACAGTTGTCAGAAACAACTAACGAAAAGTTTATATAATCGAAAACTAGTAAGAGAAAAATTTACAATTTGCTTGTGAACAGCGTTTGCTTTTTTATTTAATCTGAACTTGATAGTTTTCATGCTGAATAGAATTTAATGGACCATGACTATTGTTAACTTTATAAAGTATCTTATGAAGAATATATATTTAGTAGTTATTACGTTAAATGTACAAAACTGTACTTTAGTTTACTAAGTATGGCAAAAATCCCTATAAATGCAATCAATCAAATCAAACTGGCTTTTTACCGTAGTAGTACAACCGTTTTATGACTTATTTTCAAA
This sequence comes from Entomobrya multifasciata, assembly GCA_034693345.1. Lineage (NCBI taxonomy): Eukaryota > Metazoa > Arthropoda > Collembola > Entomobryomorpha > Entomobryidae > Entomobrya > Entomobrya multifasciata. The sequence goes on from JAQFXM010002490.1 coordinate 16,815, forward strand.
TTTTAGAACATATAAATAAACTGGTTTCATGTTTTTCCTAACCCTTCAATACTATTCTCATCCGCTTAAACGAGCTTTTCTATAATATTTGCCAAGCCAATCGTTGCAAAACACTTTTTTCTAAAAATGAGTACATTTAAATTTTAAATTTTAAATTGGGAGCTTGGCCTTATTCCAAAAAATATGTTATATCCTAATTTCGCTCTTTATAACAACCATAAATCCTGGTTAAATTTTGACAAGATTTCAATTTAATAAATTTTGCAGCTTTCGACGTGTTGATACAGTCATCAGCATTGCAAATGCAAGCAATTGTTTGTATTCCTTGCTTTCTAAATATTACGAAAGTTTACAAGTAATCCATGTATCAGCAATTTTCATCAAGATCAACTATTGTAGATACAAAATATTCTAGATACACAAGTTTTTTTGATGTTACCGAGCAAATATTTAAAGAATGAAGCCATCTAAAGTTGTGGAAGTCAAAAATTACATATAAATTTGGAGCCAACCTTATGTTCAGATTCATAAATCACAACAAAAGGTTATGCGGGACTCCAGAATTTTTTAATGTTTCCCTAACACAGGCATCATTTTAAGATGTTCACATAGAAATATCACCAAAAGTAGTTCCCAAATTATGATGGGAAATTTTGGGTTCTCATTTTCATCGTATTTCACATGGGGTAATCTGAAATACCCTTTTTTCAAAGTTCATGCTGTAACAAATGATAAGGCTTGGGAGTTTAACTAATCATGAAAAGTGGTTTAGACTTGCATAAATTGGTTTCACGAAATCGAAAAAGTAATGAAAGCACACGTGTTGAAAAAGACTTATCTAAGCTCAATTTATAAGAACACGAATACTTTAGCAATAGAAAAACTCAAAAATATAAAAAAGCAATTAGTTTAAGCATAAATTATTTAAAAATCAATAATCCAATTAAAAAAATAGCAGGTATTTGCTGTATTACTTTAGCTTCATACAGCTCTCCCATCTAACCTTTGGCTTGAAACTGTTTTAAAATTATGCTATATTTTTACAGTAAGGTAAAAAGAAAATTTAAAAATATTTACTGCTAAAAATCTAGGATAAGTTGCTAGAATATATTACCAAACTAGTAATTTTTGCCTATTTTGCTCCAAAACTAGTAATTTTTTACCCGTTGAAAATGCGTTACTTTTTGTCATTCTCTATTTTCATTATCATTGGAAGTTTTTGTCACTGCACTAAAGTCAGTACACAATCAATATAACGTCGTTTCAAAATCATTACATTAGCGAAAATACTTGCTTCGACAAATTTCGTCTATAAGGATGAGCACGCTCAGTTAAAAATACAACACGCATTGGCAAAACATCAAAGATCTGCTGATAAACACTACGAAACAGTGAACAACTTGAATTCAGTTTTGGAAGCGTTCGGTATAGAAAAATGTTTGATCGTAGTTAGCAACTTTCGTGGCGTAAATCTCAGTCCCACTATTCAAGCTCCATTAGTTATAGAACGTACTGTCTACGCACACCTTGACATATCAGATCAAAAAGGAAAATCCTTTACTAATGGAGAACCCAATTTAATTTGGCTCCCTTACAGCATTCCATCATTGATACAAAACTACACTGGTATTGGGGGGAATGGGCCAGATCTATATGACATTGAACACCCTTGTCCATATTCAAAATACTTCACAGCTGTAGTAGTAGACTTCTATGATATCAGTGGATTTTGCGTTGGTCTTAATTTTACTAAGTTTTCAATGGCAGTAAAACCTTGGCGATGTCAGGTTGAAATTGATTTACTAATGCCAGACTACATGATGGAAATTGCAAAGCGAACTCAGATATTTACATTGTCTCAAAGGGACGATAAAAGAACATGGAACAAAGTTCCTGGAAGCTGGTTTCAACTGAGCATACTATTTGATGAGAAACCTTTAGAGAAGTATACTTCTAGTGCAATTCTAACATGGATGAAAGGTTCACGAGATTATTCTTCCTTTAGCACTGACAAATTTCTAAATAACAAGCGAATCGATTTTCTTGTATTTGGTGATATTGATTGTTTGCCAGTTAAAGGTAACTCTTGGAATTGTATGATTCTTCAAATGAATAATATAGTTCCATGTTATGGGTGCGTGAATGGTTTCATTACTGTGAAATTAGACCTACCCTCACTTTCAATCGATTCTATATTGGGTTCACTTGTGCAGTTAGAAACAATGCTAATTAAATATGAGGTTAAGACTGCGAAAAATAGTTTTTTTTGACCAGAGTGCTTTAATTATATACAACGATAAGACGACGCAAATTGTTACTAAATTGTTTAAACACTTTCTCAAATTCTCAGATACTCAATCTCGCTTGTCTATGGCGTATGCCTTTGTAACAAGATCAGTATTTGGAAACTGTAGTCATTCATTTGATGACAAAGGTCCTTTTCTGGTTTCTCTGGTAATTTTGTCTAGCACGGAACTTACCCGGGATATGGATAATTCATTAACATTCCCTAACAAGCCAAGCAGCTTACACTTTGTAAGCTGTGGCACACAAGGTGTCGAAGCACTACCCTTTTTGGAATTTATCAGCGTTTTTCACAAATATCTTTGGATAACATTACTAGCATCTTTAGCAACATTGTTAATTTGGGATGAATACTTTTTCAATGGAAACATCAGCTGTCGTCGTTTACAAAAGAAACTAATTTGTATCGTGAAAGTATTTTTAGAACAAGGTGATCCCTTTCCACCATCTTTAACGAAAAACAAAGCTTTTAGATTTGTGGCCACAGGCATTTTCGTTGCGGGCTTAATACTTTGTAATGCATACAAAAGTACCAACGTTTATAATATCGTATTGCCTAGAAACGTTGTTATACAAAATTCAGCGAACTTGTTCAACAACATTTTACAATTTACAGTAGAATGACATTTGTTCAATATTTAAGTCAATTGGAAACCTTTACAAAGCGGGGCGAGGCGTATGGGAATAACCTACTCTTCTTGGAGAGCTATTTAGGATATATTACCATTAGGCGTTGCAATAAAGAAAGTAAAAGACCAAATGGAATCTTGCATATAATCAAAAAACATCCACAATCTAAATTTTTCAAGATTATCGTGAGAAGTGTAACTGAATTGTTGAATTTAGCTTACTTTGGTGGTTTTTTACCATGCATTTTCTCGTATAAAGAATATCTAAATGATTCGAAAGCTAACCAATTCCGAGATGTCATATACCGATCTAGAATTCATCCTCAGATAGGCAATGTTTTGGCAAGTCCAATACATTCTTTAAACGACCTTATAAATTCTGGTTTGAGTCAATTTAGCAATCTATTTGATAGAAACAAAATGAGCTGGCTAACAATGGAAGGCTGGTCAGCTTCTTTTGCAAGATACTTTCTTAACAGACAAAATAGCTTTATTTTAAAAGACATGAGAAAGTGCCAAAAATCAGCATGGATATTGCCTTGGGGAATAGCGAACCAAATCTCTACAGGACTGAGAAAATTGAGTCATCATTCAGATGTAGGGACTGAGGCCTTTTTTACTGAAGAGTTGAATTTGGTTTTCAACGGGATCGTACCAAGACATGTTCTTAAAGCACTTGCGCGAATTTTAGAATCTGGAATATATGAGTGGTGGCATGAGCTGATAGTCAGCCTGTTGTTTATTGCAGAAAATCCCGATTTGGGACCCAGTAAACCAAGTATGTGGGGGAATATACTTGTCGTTTTTATCGTGTGGCTGGTTGGGACAGTTCTCAGTATTTTGATATTTGGTGCAGAGCAACGGTTACATATGTATAGAATAGCATGTGTTATTATTGCAAGCTCAAGGAAAAGGATTTGTGCCCTATTGAGTACCTTAAAATTATACTATTTCACATTTAAATTTAAGTGTAGGAGCATTTTGCATATCAGTTCAGACGACGTGATGAAATTCTAAAATGATGTGTTACGTTTGTTGATATGACAGATTATATGTAATAACTTGTGAATAATAACTAATATGTAATAATTAATAACCACAACCCACAACCCACCGACAACAAACCACCGACCACAAACCACCGACCAACACCTACAAACCACCGACCGCAAACCACCGACCACAAACCACTGACCACGAACCACCGACCACATACCACAAACCATAATTTACAAACCTAACCTGATAATGTTTAAACCAACATTCAAAACCTAACCAAACCTAACCTGATAATATTTAAACCAACATTCAAAACCTAACTAAACCTAACCTGGTACATTCCAACGGTTGTGGGTTGTGGTTGTGGTTGTGGTTGTGGGTTGTGGGTTGTGGTTGTGGGTTGTGGTTGTGGTTGTGGGTTGTGGGTTGTGGGTTGTGGGTTGTGGGTTGTGGAATGTGGGTTGTGGTTGTGGGTTGTGGGTTGTGGGTTGTGGGTTGTGGGTGTGGGTTGTGGGTTGTGGTTGTGTGTTGTGGGTTGTGGGTTGTGGTTGTGTGTTGTGGGTTGTGGGTTGTGGGTTGTGGTTGTGGGTTGTGGGTTGTGGTTGTGGGTTGTGGGTTTTAGTACGACCCAAATTAAAGTTTAGTTTTTATTCACATCATTAATTTATTATTTTGTTTTTAGCTATCAATGCAAATAGTAACAATAAATGCTAATAAGTTATAAATGTATGTATCCTAATGGTTTAAACGAATATTTAATTGTTTTTCTAAATAAAATTTCATAATTAATTTACTGCTAGTTTGTTTTAATGTTGTAATGCTCTGAATTAGGATTGGATAGTATATACATCCTAATCAATCGTACAAACATTTTTCAAAGCATTGTTGTGCGGTTTGGCATACTTCAAACACATTTGTATAGAAAACCAAGTTTACTTTTTAATTAACTTTACAATAAAAAATATTACACTGTCACACACACATGAAACAAAGGTAAAGACTTTGACAATATTGAGAACCCTTATTAAAACAACAAAAGAACAGAAACTTTTGCAGTAAAGTGATCATTAAAAGTAATAATATGTCAAGCATATTGTGATATTGCTACGTGATTTTTCAACGATTGTCAATATTTTGTGGGCTTACGCGCAAACAAATAAAAGATTTGATAAGTTTATGCTAACAAGGATAAATCACTATTTATACTAATATACCTTACATAATAATGCACATATTTTTTCAACATCAAAAATATTACGAAATCTAATTCAACTATTAATTTCAAATTGCAATGTACAGACTGAACATTAAATGATATTTCCTACGTTACTTGTAGTATACAACTACAACAAAATAAATGCGATATTAAAAAAAAAACTGCATCGAAAGCTCAAATTTACAAATCATTTGCGTCAGCACTTTCAACTTTTTTATTAAACATTTTTACAAAACCAATAACATCAGAAACACCGATAAACTTTTATAGTCCAGAGATATTAAACGTTTTTCGATTTATTAGCAAATTGAAGTCAAAATCATTTTGAATGTGCCTTCTTAATATGTACTTGAAGACGTGAAGGTTTACAATAACCATTATCACACTGGTTGCACTTGTACTTTGGCGTATGATAAGTGTTAACATGTTCCCATAAGAATTTTTTTGAGAAAAAGTCTTTATTGCAGAACGAGCAGTTGTGCCACTTTTCACCGATTTCTTGCCAATTATGAACTTAAGTTCCGATGTTAACGCATATCCCTTACCACAAAATACACATTTATACCGTTTTTCGGTAGCATGTCAATTTAAATGTGTCTTTAAATCGGTAGTTGTATTACATCGGTACTTACATAAATTACATTTGTAAAGAAGTTCTTTAGTATGCGTTCGCAAGTGTACATTTTTAGTTGTGTTGTTAGAAAAAGTCATAGGACACCGCTCGCATTCAAACGGTTTCTCCTGAATATGTCGAAGTGTATGTTGTAAATCTTGGTTAGTACTGAGTGTCTTCTCACAGAAAATACTAGTCAAAGTTGTAATTCTACCCAAATTATGAAAATTCTTCAGGTGACTTTGGCGTTTTCTGGACAGGAAAAAAAGAGTCCCGTCTTGTGCGTTTGAACGAATAGAGCAGAAGATTATGAACTCCGTCATAATGCATGTGTTCCTGTTATGTAAAGGACTTCATGGGGCAGTAGTTGCACTTTTAAGGTTTCTGTGTTCCGTGTCGAATGAGACTTGCGGCTGAAAAATTTGTCACAAATTTCACACTGAAATTTTGGTCGGTGACTTTCCTTAACATGTTTTTAAGAAGATTAATTTCTCTAAACTCCTTATCGCAATGTTTACAAGATTTCAAAGTCCCATGTACTCTACGAATGTGAAGTTTTAGATAATATTTATCAATAACATTCACTCCACAGTATCGACATGTGTGTCGTATTTTACCATGAGCTTGCTGCTTATGAAGACTCAAGTTAGACTGATCGGTGTACGTTTACACTTACACACCGCCTTCGTTTGTAAACTTCTGCCATGAAGAAATAGCTCTCGAAGAAACTAAAGCCTGCAAATTTCCCATACAGTTAAAATAAAATAAACCATATTTGGGATGTTTATTTTTCGCAAAAATAGTTAGATGTTTTGGGCTTATTTTACTAAAATGAAAAACAAATGCTAATTTAGAAAGTGCTGAAGCTGTATTCAGGGAAAAAGTGTGTATCCTTTTTTCTGCCTTTTTCTTATGGTTTAATCAATACTAAAATCGTTATCATTTCGTGTTTCTGTTAATGGTGTACTTTCTTATGACAAGATATACATGCACAAGATACACATTGCTGTCCTGTAAAATGTATTGCTCCGGAAAATATTTTACATCATAGACCTCTCAATTTCACCTCTTTTACGCGCTTGTAAAGTAATCATAAATGAATGGCTTCAACAAGTTTCTTTAAGATACCTAAATAATACAAGCTAGTACATGTGACATGTAAACCTGGTGCATTTTCAGATACATCATTTCACCGCTTGCGTTTGAGTGAATGCCCTGAGGGCTTTGCATTTTTATTATAAGAAGTCACTTTTTCATCCAAAATGTGTTAATAGTATACATTTTGTATGCGGAAAATTCATGTGCATTAAAACAATATAAAGTAGTTTATGAAAATATGTTTACTTACACTAATGGTAGATAAAAAAATATGTGTAACGAAGAAACACAAAACATTACATAAAGAGTAAATTACGTAGATGAAAACAGGAAAAAAACATAATGGAAAACGTTTATCAATCTTTTCTTCGAAACACCATCTTTTTAATTTACTTCTTACGGAAACAGTTGTGAAATACATTTAAACAAATTTGCTTAATTAGTATTGTAATGTGAAACAAATCGCATTTTTTATACATTTATTTTGGTAAACTAATCATACATTATTATCAAAATATAGTATTGATAAAGGTAATTAAGTGTGGAACCAACTTATAATTAATGGATTTTCTGCTGTATTATATAATAATAATTGTTGGTGTGTCTAACTATTACGGAAACACTAGCAGTTGAAAATTTTCAAAGATTACATTTTTTAACGTGAGAAGGGTATCAGAAAGGAAATACATATATGACTGTATATATAGTCCAAATCAGTTTGGAGTCTTGTCCCTAAATATAATCGTACGACCTGAATTATCCATTTTTGTTTTGCCACAGATGACACAATTCCACTTGAAATAAACATGTTATTCAATAACATTCAGTTTATTAGATACTCGATGAGAGTATCTATTGTGTTTGGGGTGGTTGACTGTAT
>JAQFXM010002491.1:0-24553 GCA_034693345.1 Entomobrya multifasciata
ACACACCCACTACTCCTAACATCTGTTGGCCAAATTGAATAAACGTGTTTCAAAATGGAGCAGTACCAATGAAAATAAGCATTGTAATTGTCCGTTGGCTGAGGCCAATTTTGAGAAAAGTTGCCGTTTGGTTTAGGTATCATTCCTTTTTTAATCCATATCGTTTCTGCATCGTTTACATTTATTTGTCTACTTGGGTTGAAATATTTTACACTACCAACAGCTATGTCTAGTTGTCTGAGAACCACAGGGAACTCGATCGTTGGATGAATATCGGTATTCTCAAAGTTGTTGACTACAATGAGACAGTTGCTGCTCATAAATTGTTCCAGACTTGAATACAAGTTTTTAACAATTTTAGGAATTTCATAAATAACTGGCTTGGAGTTGCATATATCTTCGCAGTTCTCTTGTTTGCCGTCTCCCAGCATAATTATATTTCAAAAAGTGATCGTTTGGGGACATAGAATGCACAAGTTTTGTACTAAGAGTGTACTTAAATGTAAAGGTTGTGTTATTTTTTCCATTGAGAAGGCTAGGCTCCACATAAATTAAGAATAAAATGTTTACGAAAATCGGTGAAGTTAAAAATTCCATTTTATAAAATATCGGATTACGAAAATCCAGTACAAACTATGAACCTTACTAAAAGTTAATTTTATCGAAAATAACAAAATGCTTTATGCTCGTAACTTAAAGAATTTTTTTAGATAAAATCCATAAAATGGAGAATAATAAATAGAATCCAATTCGCCTTCGGATAAAATTCAGGTCACCGATGTTTTTCAAATATAAACTAATGTATTTCGAATTGAGTAAATTATCAGATTTTCTTTGCATTTACTATATTATTGCAGAATTTCTTTCACAAGATCTGTTCTTTTATATGGCACGGATTCTGAAATTTTAGTAAAACCTTTTTCGGTGCTAAAGTTGTTTTTCCTGGAGCAAATCATTCACTGGAAACACTAAATACTTAAAACCGCTATGGTTCTAACAATTTTCCAATAATCTCAGTATAAGCTCGTCAGAATTTCTGAAAACACTAAATACCAGTTGTGTATTTTATACAAAACTGCGGTTTTATAAGCGTTTGTCGAACAAGGAATGCTTGAAGTAAATGCTGTTCAGTAGTCATTAAGTCGCTTATACTGATGAGTCTTGCAAGTAGAAAGCCACGTCCCGCTATACCAGTAGACTACAGAAGTGTTTCGTAACTTGTTTTCGATTATTAAGATAATTAAAAACTAGAAATCTAGAGAGCTCATATATCCCCCCCTGAAATTAATTTAAGATATCACGAAGTATATCGTTTTATCTAACATATTCTACTTACATATTCACAATAAAGCCACAGATATTGATCCAAATATATTATTATGATTTTGAAAGGATTTGTTTCCTAGATACTGGAATAGCTGTTAATACTGTCATGTTTTACAAAAAAAATTGTCACGTTTTAAGAGTTTTTAGAATTTACATATGTGTGTCACAATCATACCATGCACATTATCGTTGCAACTATAACAAATTTTGTGTTTTCAAATTTGGTAGGAAACCGTTTGTATACTACTGTAGAAAAATAACACAATTTAGGACAATTGTTTCCAAATCTTAGTAACACTTTCGAAGTAATAATACTAAATGCCATCGACGCTTACCTACGAGCTAACCTAATTATTTCCCGCAGCAAATAGGAATCACAACCATGTCGCTAAATAAGGTTGCTAAAACTTATCGTTAGCTAGCATATGCATATACAAACTAAGGCGCGTCTAACCACCTTAAGTACATTTTCGAAATGCGATTTTTACAAAACTAAAAAAATATGTTTCAAAAAGGATTTATACCAGCAAGAACTGCGTAATCGATAAAGCTAAATTCGTATTAGATGATAATTAAGTATTGTGCTTCACAACTTTGAGGTAATTAATGACAATGGAAACTTTTGACACAATAAAAAAGCTCATGATTTTGGTATTTTTGGAAAGCTAAGATTTCATAAAGCCTGTTTGGCTCAAAAAATTCTTATTTTTTCAGTAATTTAGTCGCCCCATGGAAAAGTTTTGAAAAGCGGGAAAAACATCAATACGCAATCATTTTTAAAGTCGTCCTAAAAAGATATAAAGTGTATCCTTGAAAAGTTGATCCCATACTACCATAATAGTATTTATTTTGCGGTTTTCAAATATACCAAGATATGGAAACATACAGTTTTGCTTGAAAAAAACAGTATTTTTAAAATGTACGAGAAAATACTTTGACTCACCTTATCTTAAAGTTTTACAAGTTTAGATATAGATTTGAAACAACAAAATCTTCAAATAATAATGAGCACAATTTTTCGGCAGCTTCAACAGTAAACTTAAAACATAGAGATCTTGTAAGATACTACCAAAGAAACATTAAACTTAGTGTAGTAACTTTTTTATTTACTCAGTATAGATAGATAGATAGATAGATAGATAGATAGATAGCTTTTATTTTCCGGTTTACAGGTATCAGTCATTACAAAACATTTGTCTGGTATTGTACCCTAACCATTTAAAACCTTAAATACCTTAACAAAATTTAAAGTACCGTTTACGCAGGTGTTAACTCCGTGACATTCCAAATGAGTATTAAGCCTTTCGTCATCATAACAATTGATAAATTATTATACAAAATTTTTACATCTTTCTTTTAAGATATTGTGATAACATATGTATATCTGTAAACACATCATATGATGATCTATTTAGATCGGTAATTATAAAGCTTTTATAATAATTGTTCCATGTATATACCCCGTACCAATGAATTGACTGCTTGTATAACTCTGAATTTAGTTTCTTTGAACATTTCAATCCAAAATCAAAATGCATACTTTCACTCTCTTTTTTTACTTTTTTCAAAATAGTCCTTAAAAAGGGATCGCCTCTTTGTAAATTTATTCTTAAAAGTATATCATTTACATCTATCTTTGCAATACTACATTCTGCTTTTAAGAATAAGATGATAAATAAAATAAAAATTGCTATTTTCTACGCTGAAGTTTTCCATTATACATTCAATTTCTCATTTTCTTTGTATAATTGTGAACCCTTCTTAACACATCGATTTTAGCAACATAGCAACTCGTTACATTCTGTTTTTTTCAATCCAAAAAATTTATTATTTTTCACGCTTCTATAACCGTTGAAAGTTTTTGTTCTGCCCCTTAAGCAATAGTATGGTCTAAATGGTTTGTAGTTTGGAAGTGTGAACTCCATATTTTTTTAAAATCTTCAAACTCAATTGCTTGTGAATGTAATAAGTAAAAACGAATATATACTTGTGAGTCCTATGATTCTGGATTATATTCAATTTCTAAGACATTTAGTGGTGGCTTCATGCACACATGTAAATTTTAAAGACTCATTGTGTCACTCTTCTTTTTTAAAAGTACTTGTAAATATTAAACGGGGGCTGGATATTTTTATTTGATTGAAATTGGGCATTGTTTTTTTAACGTCTTATTCTAAATATTTTTTGTATTGTGTAAAGAAACCAAAGTTATAAATTTGTATACCACTGCTGTATTGAACACAATGGAACTTAAAACTATTATATCTATATTGATAATATGTACACTGATACGCTTTAATTTCAGTCAATCGTTGGAAACAGCTTTTCATTCTAATTCCGGCGACGAGTTTCAATTAGTTACAGGTTTTGACGAATGCTTAGTTTTTATTCTAAATTTCCAAGGACTCGATATTCCATTTGATTACATATTCGCACCAGTTATACTGCTACGCTACTTTTCGTTTCTTGAGGATTCTTTTGTGTACCCATTTGAACTGATATCACGACACAATATCAATACAACTGAGTTGTATGAAAATATTGATGACATTTGGAAATCACTTCAGACACGAAACATTTCAAGCGTAGTATCAGATGAAAAGGGTTTATTATATGCCAAGCTTCCTATCAATTTAGGATTAAGGTTGGCGTCTAAAAACTTAAATTGTGAGGCCAAGGTTTATTTACATCCACCCAATGAGGAGGTATCGTCTTACTTGTATTTCCATCATCATCAAGCGTATGGGCCATTGTTAAAAAATCCATTTTATATTACAACTAGGGCTTACAGCGATGAATTCAAAATTATAAGAGAACAATATATTAGTAACCCAGTTGCATACTCTGTACTTATTTGCAATAATGGCTTTGGGTCTATTTGCATTGAAAACAAGAGCACAAATAGATGGATTTTGTCTGCAATTAGGGAACCATTTCAAGTAACATTTTCTGATATTTTGCTCATTCAACGTGTAACCAACGCTGGAAAAATCTGGAACTTTTTTGTCAACATTGTGATCTATGCGACCCTTTCAAACTGGTTTCCGTTAATAGTTATAATTCAAATATAAAAACACTTCTCAAAAACCTCACACGTTATATTGGAGATGTTCTACCCCGACTTATCGGTGTGGTGATAGCGCGATCTGTAGACAACTACCAAAATATAATTTTAAAGGAAAACCGCACACGCAAAGTCTTATTGTCTTACCTTTCCGAATACGAGCCTGAATTTTTCCCATTCTTGGTAGATGTGCATGCATTGGATTATATTATTTCGGACAACATTACGTTAGCATTCACCGATGAATATGAAGAAGTCTGGCATTCAAGAACAGCTCTAAAAATAGATTGCCCTTCGAGTAGAGCATTAAACTATCCTATGAAACTACTGTCATACATTCACAGAAACACTGCAATACATGTGGGTTTTTTCCAAGAGCTCGGATTAATTTTCAGTAGCACACAAATGCGGTTTGTGAGCTGTCACAGAGAACAGAAGCATTGGATAAACCAATTGCAGGAATTGGTTCTTGCCTTTGATATATTGACATGGATGCTGATTTTCCTAACTTGCATTATTATAGCATATCTAAACGCTTTGACTACGAGGATAGTTGAGAAGCTAAAACGACCAAGATTTTGTGATTCTTGTTTGTCATTATTTTTCTCAATAGTTGACCAATCCACAAAAACATTTTCCAAGACAGATGGAAACAAGCTTTTGTTATGTGTTTTGCCTTTTACATTTCTCATACTAAGTAATGAATACAAAGGCGACAATATAACTCGACTAACAGTAGCACCCGGCCTGATTCCATTTGATACTTTTCAAAGTTTACTTGATCGTAACTTTAAAACCTATTTGCGGCGTGTCCACCTACCGAGTAATTCATACTCGAAGCTGAAAGATAAACTCAACCTACAAAACTCATACGTGCAAGAAAATAATAATGAAGCATTCCCAATTGTATCTGAACTCTGGTTTGAAGTATTATTGAGGTTTGCTTTATCTGATTGGAAAAGGATTAACTTCTCTGAAAAACAATGTTTCCGATGAGACGTTTTGGTATTTTAATAATTCTGAAATGATACCTCAAGAACAACTTGATCCTGGTGAAGGTAGCATTCTTACATAAAGTGAAATCGCGATGGAAACTCATATGAATAAGTGCTACAAGTCGGCTATAATTGTGATGCGAACATCGGCAATTCAAACGTATGTCAAGTTATCAGCATCAAATAAGCCTGTTTACATGGGAAAAGACGTACTCAGTGAAAACCTGTTAGGATACAGCTATAATGGATACTTTCCTTCCAGGCTTTTGTTACGATGTAAATTTTCCTTTCAAACGGGAGCACTTGAATGGTGGCAAAAATACTTAAGATGGTATCTTGAACTCAATACAAATATTCAGGTTTTCAATGAAGCCAATTCTAGCAATAAAAGTGACTCTGGCAAAACTTCTGAACAACCCACGAAAAGCACCATTGCAGTTTACATTTTATCAATATGTCTTAGTATTGGTTGGTCGATATCAATACTTGTGTTTGTTGTGGTTGACAGAAATCTTGTTCAAAACACGTTAACTTGTTTTTGGGCGACGTTTTATATGCCTAAAAAATACCTCGCTAGTAAACCTAGATCATCTCATAGGAATCAGGTAGCTTCATTAAGTCGAAAACAATCACTTGCAAAGGTTAGTTGTCCCTTTTGTGCATCAAAGAATTGGCATAAAAATTTTCATTATGCGGAGGACCTTAAACTCCATTTGTCAATTAATCACACAAAATATTTCTTTATGGATTTCTTGGAAACTATAGAAAAGCTGGAGTCATTAAATGACATGATCGATATAGTGCTAACGTCTGAAATTGCGACAGATCAATCCATTGGTAAAGACAAACCGATACACTATATGTGTCCATATTGCCACAATGAAACCTTGTTTAGAAACAAACCACTACTAAAATTGCACTTATTGGAAATTCACAACGATTTATTGCTGGAAAAACTTCGAACTCTAAAAGAATTTACTTGATTTGAACAGTTTTTTCATAAAATTGATTTCGTTTGCCGATAAAGCCGTTGATAAAGTCAAGCAATTATAATTTTTTTTTGTAAAATGTGCTATTTACTTACCGATTAGTTTAATTTTTAAAGCATATATATATATGTCTTAGTTCTATAAATGCATCATTAACTGTTGCATCATTAGCATCAGTGAAATAACACAAATTTAGTATTTAACTTTGTTTTATGGGTCTCGTATTGCCTGCCATGGCAACTCGGTATGTGATAACACTTTTGTACAAATTATATGGACATCAAGCTTATTTGATTTTTGTAACCCATAATAACCTCCTAAAACGCATGAATTTAGCATGTGAAATTTTTTCCCCAAATGAAGAAGATAATTCTTTAAATCCAATGTTTGCAAGTACAAAATAAGTGCTGAGAATACATGATTTCGATGTGACGCATAACTTCATAACTAATTATTGTATTGATTTGAATTATATTAAAAGAAATTCACTTCAGTAATATGGCAAAGTAATCAGGTTCATAATGAAATTCCAGTATTTCATTGGCTTGTTTGTTTTTAGTGCTCAAATTATATGAAATCCCTGCTAACAAAGTACTGTATATTATGTATGTGCTAAGAAAGATCAATATTAAACAAATAAATACAACTATAAAGCAGCTATTTTCAATAAGTATGCCAAATTATATTCTTGTGCTATTTTCGTAGTAAACAATCTTCAACACAGAATCCCATTGTAAACCTTCAAATTTCAACTTGAGTCCTACCATCTTCATATTGCTTAAGTCAGTAAATTGCATTCAAAAATTATATGTTCAGAACCCACCAACTTTAAAGTCTGCTCTCTTTCTTGTCGTTGCTTTATCATTAGAACTTCAAGTCATACCATATATCCAGTCTTAAAACCTCAAAATTACTTTCATTGGCTACAAAATATGTGAAAATGCGGGAACCATCTGATTTTATTGTAGTTCCTTCAAATTTGGAAAATCTAACCTAAAATGTCTTGAATCCTGCCAACACTTTAGATATACTGGAGTGTCACTTTGAAATGTAATTGGCCAAGGTAAAGTATCCTGAATATTTTTGAGAATAGTCGACCATATTAAACTAATCGCAAATCGTGAAAACAATGGTTCTAAATTTTCAAGTTTAGGCCAGTTAGGATCGGCTTCTAAATTTCCAACCAACTTAACGTTTTCCATTTTCAAATGTTACAAGTTTGGAAAACTGGTAGAAAACGTAACAAGCTCATTATTATTTTCAAATGCACAAATTTAGGTGACTTTAATAACTTGTTTATTGTTTTAATTAGGGAATTAAAAAGATATCAAGTTAGTTAACGATCAAGCACCAAACTTTTTAAGCCAGGCCATTGGTAAAAAAATTGCAGTTATTTGGGCTGCTTCATATTTGGCCAGGGAATCAGCCATTCATTCAGCATATCCGTCTCATTGTGAATTTCCAATGATTTTAGATTTGGCGCGGTCAAGCCATTATCGGAGTTTCTGGGTTTCCTCAAGAAATAAACAATTACCGCGAAATGTCACTTTTAAGTGATCAATATGGGGGCCCAATCTTGAAATCAAAGATGAAACGCCGGTTAAAAATTCAAGGCCGGTTTCAATATTATCGTCATCTTTATCGTCGCTCCCTTCAGCATACATCGAAAATTTCACGGAGATAAATGTATGTGTAAAAAAAATTGTATGAGGCCTAATTAGTGGATTTAGTTTGGCCTGGATTTCTTTGTAGATCTATTTTTGATTTTTTGAAATTTAAAAAAAACTGGTGTACTTGTTTGTTCGGATTGGAATACTCATTTGCTACTGTTGACCGCAAAAGCACAATTTGTTACAGATCCATAGTATGTTTCGGAATTGGGTATGCATCCATATAAAACCTAATCTAATGAAGCGTAACACTTTCCCAAAACTCAAAAAAGAAGCAAGTAATTACAAAACAGATACCACCTCCCAGAAACACAAATATTACAAGAATATTCCCCGACATATTCGGTCTCGTGGGGTAATTAACATTCGATATTCTAAGGTCCGATCGATTTACAAATTTAGGCCACCACTCAATCAAACCTGTTTGATGAATCAAAGAAAATAGCTGAAGTATTGATGATGGCAAGTACGAATCATGATAAAACATGGACACTTCCGGCGACGTGTAGGCAGTAACGCTAATATCAGTGTGTTTTCCGGACTTTCGAAGTGATCGATAAAAGATTGGTGCTAAGTAGTTTGGCAACATCCATGCTGTTTGACTGCAATTATTGACATCTTTTGTAATTATAACTTCTTGTTTTCCTGCATTTAGTTTCTCAAAAGCACTTTGAATCCAATCTAGCTCATCTCTGTTTGTATTTATATGAAGGTTTAAGTCTATTAAATGTTCTACCTTTTCCCAAGCTTCTCTAACTGCAAGTATTGTTTTTGGGTGGATTGCAGTATAATTTCGGGCATTTGCAATTCTTTCGACGTTTTGGCTTTGTGTTCAGATAAGGAATGTCGAAGTTCGTGATAACCAGACAAACCAAAACCTTGACTGCCACAAAATTCAAAATATTCAAACTCAAGTACGAACGAGTTGCAGATAGAAAAACCTTTCCCAATATTGATAGGTGTGGTTCGGGTGAGCACGGTTATGTTATCCTCAATGAGCTCGTTGAAATAGTAATAAGAAATTTGGAGTCTAGGTAGTACGATTTTGTAAACATTCTCACTTTTGAATGCACTACTGATTACCAAACCTGCCAACAGTGTTCCACTTATAGTATATCTCATTGGTCTACTTCTGCTCACATTTGCAGAAAACGGGTCGCCTTGCTCCAGGAAAACTTTTAACACACTTAGTGAGCCTCTTTGAAAATAAATTATCCAATAGCCATCCCTGTGAAATTTAACAAATGATACAGATATTGCAGCCATTGATATGAAAATGAATACCCAAATCTTCCAATCAAAAACTGATAAAAACTGAACAAATGGAAAGGGTTCTGTTCCTCTTGAGCCACAGCTCAGAAAGTGTAGATCCCCAAATACGTTTTTTACTCGAAAAACACTATTGTAAAAGTCGATATATTCAATTATATGAACTGCTCTGTGAAGATATATTGTAAAATATTCATAGTCAGGGTTTTCAAACGTTGGATATTTTTCGGATGTAACATTTCCCAAAAAACAATTGAAAATGGATGCGTAGCCAAATCCGAGCATTTGCAATTTGTCCGTGAATTTAATTTTTGACTTTTGCAGGGATTGTAAAGACATTTTAATATATTCATGCTCTTTTCTAATAAAATATGCAATTTAATCTGCCAATCTAAATTTGGAGCCTTCTGAAAACCAAACCATTCTTGGGAAAGCAATATTTTTTTGTAACCTATCTAGAACTGCTATATAGTCAAATGAAAGATTATCCAGTCTAAACTGGTATTCATTTACTAAGTATCTGCATTTTGGACAAGGATAAATTACGTGCAATTTTTCAATATTGCATTCCATTTTATTTGAGGGTATTTTTAATTTATCAGTGCAGCTAGAATGGGCAGTTATTTGTACATCATTTACTATATAGTAAATCGAATAGGTTTCTGAAAGCCGAAGGTTCGTTCTAGCTGTCCATGCAGCTAAAGATACCCGATCGTATTCCCTTACACTTGTTTTTGCTGTAACTAATATATGAACAGGTGGTCGCAAGCTTGGCACAGCACATGTTCGTGAAAACTGTGATTTAGTAAAAATTTCTGTGTTTTCCTAAGCGAAGTAAACTATCCGACATAAACAAATATACCAAGATTTCGCATTGCCGTGGCTTTGATGATAAAATTGAGGCGGCTTTGATGTTAGGCGGATTGAGGTTTACACAATTACCACTTCGAACGTCGGTGTGCCATATTGAATATATGTGTTTAGAAATGGAGCATTGTGATTCAAACATTGTATGAGATAGTTGGAGTTAGCCATTCCACTGAAAAATTGCCATTTAGTTTGGGTATCCTTTCTGGTGGCGTCTGGATAATTTTTGCACGGTGAATTATACGATTTTGAGTTGGGTTGAAATATCTTAAACTTCCAACAGCTAGATCAACATGTCTGAGAACGACAGGAAACTCAATTGTGGATTGGATATCGATACGTTCAAAGTTGTAAAGAAGTATAAGGCAGTGATCCTCAATAAAATGTTTCAAAGTTGAGTACAAGTTTTTCACGATTTTAGGAGTTGTGGGTGATTTTATCTTGGAGTGTGCAATTTGTGTGTATATAACTAGTTGATCATGAAGGTTTTAAAAATCGTTTGTATGTAAACGGTTTAAGGGAAGATCTTTTGGATGCCTCGAATGTAAAAGTTTTGTTTCGAGGGAGTATCTCAACGTAAATCTCATGATCATTTATGATCATGTATGATTTATGATCCACCACCAAAACATTCATTCAACTTAATTTCAGCTTGCAATGTGAATGCAATGCTTAACATCACATTGCAAGCTGAACTCAACCCACTCGGACGGACTCGGGCTGCTTTACAAAGTTGGTAAGTGTATTAAATTTTAGTGTAGTATATTATGTAATGTGTAAATTTGTGTATATTATGTAATGTATGTATGTATGTTATGTAATGTGAAGTGTCATCATCATCACTTTTCTTTTTTTCCACAGTGTGACCTGAGCCTTCACTGCGGACCATGTGTTTTGGGAGAGGATTGTGCGTGGGTTGTGGAGTTTTTTTGGGATGTTGTGAGGTGCATGATGCGAGATGCCATGCAAGGAAACTTTTACTTTGTAAGTTTCCCTTATTTTAAATTAAAAATTAAGGTGAAAGTTGTTAAGTAAAGTTAAGTAAAGTGAAAATTAAGGTGAATGTTTGTATGTATCTATGCAAGTTTTTATTTTTTTTAATTGCAGGTTCTGATGGGTAGTGAAATGCACCAGAGGTGTGCCCCAACGAGGCGACTGCTGCTGCAGGTGAGGTTCCTCCAGCGTTCTAGGTGCTCTCTAATTCTTATGGTAGGTTTTTTATTAAGATGATGATGGTGATATTATTATGAAATATGCATGCATGCAACTGTATTTAATTAATTTTTTTCTTTCAGCACCGCAGTACTGGATTTTTTTGATTAATTTTTGTGGTACTCTCTTTTGTTGCCTTTTGGTTTCTCTGTTGTTGTTACGGCGCTGCTATTGACATCTTACACTGTCGTCAACTTCAAACAGATTCAGAGGCACGACGGAGAGCAGGAATTGCCTACAATTTCCTACGAGGACCCTGGAATGAAGATGATGAGGAGGACATCCACATGCAGAGGATCCCGGTCAACCAGTAGCATACTCCAACTCCACCACTACCACCCAACAATCAGCAAAGTGAGCACATTAACCCACTTCTAGGTCCGAGGTTAATGCAAGATTCCTTTTTCTGATTGTTGTTTGCAGTGATCCCCCGTGCCATGGCTTACTCTAGAACTGGTAGGCCCCTCATTCCTGTAAGTAGGTATGGAGATTGGGTTTATGGCAGGCGTCGCCGCCATCGTTAATAAATATTTATGTGTTCATTTTTGCTGTGTTCTTTAAATTTCATTGACTAAGCATTTCGTGTTTGAATAATAAATATGTATGACAATCATGTTATATTCAAATAAATATGCTTATAATGACTTGTATGACCAATGTTTTGAAACAAACTTTTATTTAACAACAAAATAATTTGCATACAATAGTAAATAACAATTATTTAAAAATCCAATAACAAACAATAACAATGTATTACCAACAATAGTTTACTAAAGAAACGTCTTTATTACAAAGTATGTTTATTACCCAAACCAATATTCGTATTACCTCAGGTTGATTATACCATTCCCCCATTTACGTACTATTCAATTTTGTTTTTTTGGAGAACTGAAGCAGTAAACTTTTCAAGGATTTTCAAGCTTTTTCAATAAAAGAAGGTGGTCTACACTGGGGTATGTTTTCTTGGGAGATATATTGTTGACGTAATCTCCATCATGATCCACCCGATCAATGTAAATGCCAAAATTATTCAATTCCATACATTTTTCCAAATCGTTCCTATGCCAACCTTGAAGAAGCTCAAATTCTATGAACGGATGTAAAGATTTTGCATTTCGCCAACCTAAATCCCCAATGCAGTATTTCATGCATCTAATTAGCCTCACATTATCAGTATCGAGATTGTAGCCGATTGCCTTAGCAGCCGACTCTCCATTCAGTGAACAGTAGATAGTTAACTCGAAATCATCTTTATTTGAAGTATTATGCAAAATGATGTAAGATGTTTTCTTGGCTTTTATTCCATAGGTAGGTAAATATCCATACCGTCCCCCACCCTAGTATGCAGAGACAGGCACTTTGATGATAAGAGTAGACGACAGTGATGCGTTCCTTTGTCACAAAGACGATGAGTTGGTCCTACTAACACAAGTCACGTGATAATGAGATGATGCTGCAGTGCAGTTTTAATTGCACTTTTGATGATGCGCTGATTTTTTCGTTGGGCAGCTACCACAGCTCAATCAGCGTTGTTCAGTTTTTGAGCTTGAACAGTAGTCATCATCACGAAAGCAGCACTAATTTTCGTTGATCTGTGTTTGGTGTCCCAGTCACGCCGTGACATAAAATGGGGTTGTCAGAGTTGCATTAAAAAAGTTGTTACTTTTTAATTTCAAAATTTAAAACAAACTATTGTGATACCGATGTCTAGGATACGGTGGTGCCTACCAACCTGTTGAAAACAAATCTAACGTTGCCTTAATTGCACCAACATCAACTGCTCCACCTCCACGTCCTCATAAAAACCTATTTATTTGTAAAAAAATTGACGACTAAATCCACCAATGAGAAAAAATACCAACAATCTGTGGAAATAAACACCACGCGCGAGATTGAAAGTATTTCTGATCATCGTGAGCTTTTTTTGACTGTACCAACAAAGATTGACTGTGAAAATGTAGGTACACTTGATAATGTCTTTGAAAATAAAACAATGATGAACTCAATTTCGCAGTTTTGTTGAATTCGGAATCAGAGCATATCCTTGGCATATGTGATGGGGCTTGTCAAAAGGAATAGGTAGATTTGATGGCATTGTTTAAACAATCCCTCGTCAGATCGAGCGGCTTTCCTTAATTTTTTTATGCGTATCATCATCATCATCATCGGGTGGATTATCTGGCAGCACAGTTTTCACAGAGTAAAGTTCTTTAATCGGGTGGATTGGATGGCAGCACATTTTTACGGATTAGAGTTCTTTAGTCTGGTGAACCAAAAGCATTAAAGATGACTGGCATCAACTTCATCTGCAAAAATGATAAAAAATGACAACATTTTTTCAAAATTTGGCCCTACCTGATTCTCAAGGGTTTCCACATTTATCCCAATCGAGTCACATAAGTCTAAAGAGAACCTGGTCCACTTCATCAGGCGTAGTCAGTGATGCTGGAAAACTCAGCTATTCAAAAACGCGACCCTCGAGAAAGGTCCCAGTGTCAGTGAAGGTAAACAAACTTTACTGGCCACTGGCTAATTAAGGAGAGAAAAACACAAATTTGACAGAATCCTAGCTAAATTTTCATGTAACCTTTTTTTGAAAGTGACAGTAAATTTAACTTCGAACTAAAGATTCAACGTGAAAACGGAAACATTAGAGTTTTTACAATTTTACAAATATTTTTGGACACTTTTTAGTATTATTTTTATTATTATTTTTATTATGATTTTGGTTGTTTACATTTATTTCTTTGTAACGTTTCTTTAATTTTTTTAGTTTTACAAAATGGATATTAATTTTTTTAGTTAGTTTTAAATTTCGTATTTTTTATTTTAGCATTCATGAGGAACGTAAATATCCGACAATTTCATATAATTGTTGCCGTTTATAATTATTTCATTCTCGCGTGAAATACAATTCGCCTTGCAGCCTGTCCAAATAATTTTACGTCGTCATATAAAATATAAATTCTAAACCAAGTTTTTTGGTTTGGATAGTCACAAAGCCATGGCTTTAACATTTTTATAATTTTACTTTGATAAATTCTGCACAATCTGTGCATAACGGCGAATGATGTGACTTGTACAATTGAATGTCAATCATTAAGCGTTTAGAACTGGAATCGTCTAGAATAAAATTGTTTCTTGCATAAAAATACTTTTTGTATCAAACAATTTTCCCACATCGTCATTGTGAGAAACTGAAAGAATAGCAGCTACTATTTTCAAGTATTTTTTAAAGCAGTATCATATTTTACCCAAATTTAGTTTGCTGAATCATCTCGGGAATTTTTTTGATTGAAATTAAATTGAGTCTGTCCTATTTTATCAAAAGTCGGACTCAAAAATACCACCTAATCGCTCCTTCACCCCTAAGCAAGGTAGTTGGTTACATTTAAATGCCAAAAGTTGTTTCTGTAGCATTGCTGTTGACAAGTGATCCACAGTAATTTCATTGTCAATATTATTCCAAGGATAAAATATATTCTCTGAGATTTCTTAAGCATCATTATACGAAACACGTTTTGTTCTTCTTTATCAAGTATGTAATGCCAAAATTTTATTTTAAAGGAAAGTTTGTAATGACACAATCTAGGTTTAAAATGTAGTTTCTAATCTCTATGTAAACTAATAAAATGTAGATCTAAGTCACTTGCACAAACACCACAATTTATCAAACTTATGTAAATTATGTATCATGCTTTGAAATGTATTAAATGTAAAAATAAATAAAAAAATATTTGGATTCTAATTTTTGTTGGCGCGTTTTATGTCGTTTTTTGGGGAAATGACTTGTCTTTTTTTGCTTAACAAGTGATGAATGGAAAGAGAATTTTACACTGCATACCTTGCAGTCCGCGCTGTGTTTTTCTTGTACATACTGGCAACACCTTGTTTTGCTTGAGTCGCACGTGCTCTTGCGGAGGAGAACGTGTTGTGTAGGATCCAAAAGGGTAAAAATAAAGTAAATAATGCTTCAAACGAAAAAAGTAATTTCAAACTCAATAAAGCAAGTACCTTGAGCGCTTTTTGCATTTGATATTCTTTCTTTCAGTTAGTTTTCCATGAGTTTTTTGGTCCATGTTTCATGAGGTGTCTGGTCTGGTTTATTGACGTACCTTGTCACAAACTGAACGTAAAATATGTGGGAAATATTTCTTTGTGTGAAGAGATGATATGACGAACCACATTAATGTGAGCAACGTATGTCCGTTGTTTATCAGGTGGGCATATGTAAAAACCGTAAAAGTACTTGCCCCCTTGGGATAATCCAACAAACAAGTGTCCAAACGCTGACATCTTGGATTGTTTATCCTTTGGTAGCGTCTGCTCACACTTTGTTTCCCACCAAGATTCATTAGCGGCCGTTTGAGCTCGTTTAGCAGTGTTCTACATGATGGCTGATCACATTGGCACTCCTGTAAATAAAAATGAATCGTTTTAAAAATTCAATTCTTCTTCAAGATGAATATAATAATATTCGTGCTCATAGTCGAAATGAAGTTGATTACCCTTCTCAATATCCTTTACCGCCCTAAAAACCAAATGTTGGGTACCATTGCTACTATACCACCGTTGTAATTGCAGGTTGGCGTTGGCTCCACATTTGTGGTTTATACATCCCGCTGCAAAACGTAAATTGCACAAACAAATTAATTCGAATTTTAAAGGAATATAATACATACACATCCAAATCCAAACACCCACACAAATTGCCATATCTATAGGCGTCCATCATAAGTAGTCAGAATTATCACAGTACATCCCGTACCTGCCGCTGTCTCTGTCTTGATCCTTAATTGTTTTGAGGAATTCCTTCGTCTTCACCAACTTTCCCACATATTCAATTACAAACGTTCCATCGGGAATAGCCCGTTTCGCCTTTACGCCATATCCCAACTAACCATAATAAATGGGTCCTTCGATAAGGCTCTAACCCACTAGCGTCCGAATTGGCTGGTTTTTGCAGTTAGGACTGCTGTTTCCGGAACGCTGTATGCCGGAGTCGTAAAAACAGCAACTCCTATTGTCACAATTTCTTCCATCCTGGGGACAAGTGTGATTACTCAACGAAGGAGTAATACACTGTTAAGCCAGGAAACGTATTTCCGCGACCAACATATCCAAGTTTTGGAGAATACTGGTCTGTTGGAAAAAAAAGTTAGTTAGCTCTCTTGCCATGCATTACGCCGCACCGGACAAGATTAAAAAACAATTATACTCACTTCTACTAATTGGATGATACAACGGACGCGAAACACATTTAGTGTCAATTATTTTTTGAGAAATCCATGATTATTTTTTTGAAACCAACAAAATTTTTAATGAAAGTGTTTAGCTGTGACCCAGTGAAAAATAAAACTAAAGTGTGCCAACGTGTACATAATATCACACACACACTGCGTATACATAAACAGGAATGTATACACAGAGCAGGAAAGAGCTCAACTTGAATATCACGCCAAAAGCAATGGGGCAAAGCGAGTAGATAAACCAAGGATAACGATCCCAACATAGACGAGGATGCTTGCAAAGCTGTCCAGGTTAAAATGCTACCTAAAGCATTTTAACGTGGACGCAGGTATACTTGCGGTAACTGCACTTTCGCAATTGAACGCACGTTAAGTGCTAAAATACTGTATACTGTATTATAATTATTGGGTAGAACGTACGTAGGCATAGAATTTCCATTTCAGAAGTTAAACAATTGAAAATATACGATAGTGAAACTATTAGTTTTAGTTTTCCGATAATATTTTGCCATTGATCTCCCTGTAAGTAGAAATTAATTGAATTGAAGTATTGAACAGGTATTCTGAAATTTAGGATACAAATAATGTTCATTGTTGGGAAATAATACTTGTTTTAAATATGTATTCAATGCATTGAGTCTCTAATATAATTGATTAGTTACATAAATAAGTCCGTTTCTATCTCTGGAATGACTAGAAACTTTACGAAAATTTTTGATTTAGTTTTGGCTTAATGCATATTGATCGTTGAGAAAAGTTTAAATTGTTTTTTCATTTTTAAACGTCAAAAATGTAAAATGTTTTTGTTTTGTTTTAAGGTGTCGTTTTCTAGTCCAAATTGAATGAAATAAAAGCTAAGTACACTACTGAGATTGTGCTGACCTATGGCTCTGAAATATTTTCCGTCATCTTGGCAAAACGTCAGGTATGAGCATTGCTTGAAGTATATATTAATACCATATGCCAGTTTGTATCAGAAAGCTCAGAATTTGTTTTTGACAATATATTTAGATACGAAGCTTATTGAATATGGAGGATCAAAACTCATTTATATTACCCCAGAAGTAATTACAGACATCAAGAAATGGCATGTCGTTATAACTAGAATGAGTTCTTACGTATTTATTACACACCAATTTTTTTTGCCGAGCTGTAGGACATAATAATAATAATTGTAAGAAAACTTATACTTACACTGCAAACAACAAGTTGTTGCCCCAGATATATTTTTTGTAATTTGTGGTGATGGCATTTTTATGGTTAGATGTTTAATAATTTGGGAAAAAATTCACGCTTTAATTATAAATATTTTTTGATAATGAATGAAGGTAAAAACTCCATTTCGCAACCCATCAGATTACGGAAAATTGGAACATACTGTGAACCTATTCAAGAGCTACGCTTATTAAAAATAAAAATAATGTTTCATGTTTGTAGCTTCAAACGAAGTTTTACTATATTAAAATCGATGAAACTACAATTTTTTCAATCTGGGTTGATCTGATTTATTTCATATTGGGTTTGAGTTTTAAAAAAATCTTAGAATCTTTGATGAGAATGTTTAAACGTACACTTAGTGGGTGAATACAATTTCCAGGTCTCTTAAACGTTTTAGTATACTGAACAGTTTTCAAATTGTGTAAGAAACCAGTTTTCTAGACGATCTGTACTCCTCAATGTCAGGGATTTTGAAATTTTAATACAGCATTGTTCTTTGTATTAGATGTATTTCCCAGAGCAAGTATTTCGATGGAAACACTAAATTCTTTGAACAGTTCGTGAAATACTGAGGTTATGTATGGTTTTTAGTTGTAGAGGATATAACTGCGGTATTAACTCGTGTGCAGTCGTTCTACTTGCTTATACTGATTAGTCTCACAAATAGAGAGCCACGCCCCGGTATACACGTAGACGGGAGAAGAGTTTCGTAATTTGTTTTTGGGAAAAATAAATTAAAACTATAAATCCAAAGAGCTGATATATCCGCCCCTGAAATTCATTTAAGCTATTATGAACAATATCATTTTATATAGCACATTCTACTTACATATTAACAATCAAACCAAACGTATTGATCCCAATATATTGGGTTGGTTTTCTGGATACTGTCATTACTTTTAATACTTTCATGTTATAAAACATAAAGCTATCATGTTTTAAGAGACATTAGAATCTACACGTGTAACAAAAATAGCATGCACAATATCTTTGCAACTACTTTAACAATTTTGTGAGTTTTAAATTTGGTAGAAAACCGTTTATCTGCAACTAAGGTGAAATAACATGCGTTCAAATCGTATCTCTAGAGTTATACAAGTAATTGCAATAGTAACTCAATCATTTAGAAAACCAGCAATTGCAACGACGCATTGGATCTCATAGGGAAAATTTGGATGAGCGGTTTTGATGTCCAATGTATTTATAAATATACTCCATGACTCAGGCAAACTAGTTAGAGGCAAGAACGAGAAACTGCTGAAGTATTGATTATGGCAATAATACATAAGCAAACTAGCCAGCTACTTTCATGAGTGTAGGTTTTATGCTAAAAACCCATATATTTGGTGGGTTTAAAAATAGTTTTAAGCAAACTGAAAAATTTAGGCTTGCAACATTATCGGGGAAAAATTGTTTGCCAAGCTGCATCTTATTTCAGTTTTTCATCAATTGTTGCCATAAATTTAAATAGAAACTGAAAATCAGATCGAATCATTTAGAAATATTGACAAATAATTTGTAAGGATTTCAAAACAACACTCAATTGGCTGCGCTAGTTCTAAAGTAACAATTCTAGTATTATGACTATTTATTTTTATTAACACCAAATATGACTTTTAGATCAATGAGAGATAAAGTTGTTAGTGAAATGATGGTATAAAGCCAAAAAGCCCATTAATAAAATAAAACGTATTTAAAGATATCGCTAGTGCCATTTCTTCATGTTTCCAGTTCTCATAATTAGGTGTATTATTTTGTCTTCGTCTTTTTTATTTCAAAACGTAGAATGATATTTGCTAAAATCATACAATGCAGCCTAGCACAGCCACTAATTCTCCGATGATCACCATGAAAATATATTGCATTCTTTTTTTGGATTTCTGTCACATGTGTAAAGTAGAAAGGTTCTACCTATCTTAATTGACGATTTTAATGAATAAAATACTTTACTTTGTGATCAGTGATCTTGATCAGCTGCCTTGTTGCATTGCATGATGCATGATTTTAGCTATGCTACTTTTTTAGGCTATGCTACAATTTAACCTATGCTATACTCGCTTCCTAAGGCACGATGCTACTTTTATGAAATAGTGGCATTCATAAAATAATGACATCCGTGCTCTGCTGCTTGCTACTTGTATGTCCATTTGCTATGCTATGCACACAAGACTAACATGTAGCATGCACGATGCTTAAAACTTTAGCATGCTCAAAACTTTCGACCTTTCTAGCATGGTGATGCAAACAACCTTTTGAGTTTGATGATGCTAAAAACTGTTGACCTTTTAAGAATGCTTATGCTATATATAAATTAACTTGCTAGCTCTTCTACTGGAGAAACCTTACGTCCACAATCCACTCTCAATGCATCTTTAACTCTAATTATGATTAAATGATCTTACGAATCCCGATGATGCTCTCACATCTTCAACTCCCATGACAAAAATAGATCGATGATGATGATCAAACATGATGAATGAAAACTGTTTTCTATTACAAGAATTATTTTTGTTCCGGTTCTATACTAACTGATGAGTGTGCACATCAAATAAAAACCAATGCTCCAATTTAAACTACAAACTTTGTACTTTTAAATATAACAAGAAAATCTACTTTTATTTATACAGAAAGAATCTTAAAATGAAAATGAAATATTTTTTAGAAACTACAATTGAATCTTTAAAGTTGAACTTCTTTTCTGGAGCTCGGTCCGTGCAACACTGAAGGTACGTGGTACTGTGCGGCTGCTTTTTCTTCTTCGTCTTTGAAGATGACGATGACGATGACCACGATGAGCATGCAGGTTCGATGGTTCCTGGCTCCTCATTTCTGCCCACGTCCAAAGAGCTGTTTATCTTTGTAAAATGAAGATGGCATTCCAAGTGTGATTATGAGTTCTGGGGGACTCATGGGCATCACATATGCTAGTGGGGCTTCATGCCCTTCATTTAGACTGTCAGTAAATTGGGAAACCTTGTTTTCGATTTGAAAGTCCATAAATTCATCTCGAGATATCCGGGGAAAATGTATTATAAAAGTAATCATTCTAATGTATGTACATTTTTTCCAAGATAATATGCATGATATTATTTTTTCAGCCAAATGCCGTTTTGAATTCTGTAAAGTGTCGTTCGATTTAGTGACGATACACACTTGACTTCATGTGTTTGGTAATTTCTGTCTGAGAAACAAAAACGTCACTAAAATTTTGAATTCTAGCTGTTTTCGTTCTGAAAGATGTTAAAATGAATTTTCAAACCTATCATCAGATGATTATCTAAAACGGCTGTACTTGCTAAACTTTTGTGTTACATAAAGCGCTTCATAACTAGTTTTCGTCTACTTGTCCCTACCAAAAATTAATTATAAAGCTAATCAAAAATAAGAAAGCCAGCAAGCCAATTTTTTCTCCCCTGCAATTAATTTAACACATTACACATTGTCAAGATGTTATATCAAGTCTTAGCTACTTAAATTTTCATTTATACTTCAAAAACACGAATTCTATAATAAATTAAGCTGTTTTATTGTAAGATTTCATCTGAGTTTTTGATGTTTGGATAAGAGGTTATGTTAATGTTGTTTTAAAGCATTCTGCCAAAACAACATCAAAATGTGCATACTTAAAACGCATGAACGAAAAACATTAGATATAAGGGTGACAAGCAGGCATGCATTATCTTCCATGAAGAAAAAATTTCCTGGGACTGAGATCTGAAATTTCCTTGGGAGCTCAAAATTTGCCACAGCGTTTTTTTCCAGTTACAAAAATTAAAGCAAAGTATCCTTTAGTGCACGCAACGGTATGATAAAACCTTAAAGCCAGGTGTCTTGAGACTACGTTAAGCAAGATTTAATAGTTCAATTCAATTTTAAGTAATTTCAAAGAAGCTTGTTGTTAAATAACATTTTATGCTAATAAACCAATTGTACAACTTTCTCAACTTGATTCCTACTTTCTTCAATTTGTAAAGTGATTCCGAATATTGCCTTTAAATATTCTGTGCTTAAAGGCTAGAAACTTTATAATCTGTTTTCTTTCATCTCGTGGCTTTACATTTAGAACTTCTAGGTTATTTGAGTCATACCAAATATCCGGTATAAAAACCTCCAAGTTATGTTTCTTTTGATTTAAATTTTAAATGCTTAACGTGAAATCGAATATGCAACTGATGTGTAACTTGGTAATTGTTTCAGCTTTAAACTTTTGAAATCTGCCATTACATGATCATTGTATGCCTGTAAATACCAAGTAAATACGGGCACAATATTCTTCTCCAAATAAAATAAAAATAAACAGAGATCCACAATGCATCATTAATTGGAAATTTTTGATAATTTACACAAGTTAAAAGTGAAACAAATACTACAATTTGATAACAATATTTGTGACATATAGTCACAGATTTTAAGACCATCTATCGAACTGGCTGTTTGAAAACCATTCTACAAATTAGTTCTACAAGTAAATTTAATTGTAAGTTTTCCAAATGTAACAGAATTAACACCCAATATTTCTTTAAATTGATTAGATTTACCTGTCACAATGGAACCCTTGACGCTTTTAATCACTTTCTTATAATTGATTTTTTTGTTTCGCTTTTCCTCGTGATTAGTCTGTTACGTAAATATACTGAAATATTTAATTTAATTTAAATTTTAGACCATTTTTATAAATACTTGCTTCCAAATCTTAATCTTCTAAGTCACAATACTAAATGCCATCGACACTTTCCTAAATTCCAACCTAATTTTTCCATCCTACCACACAGGAATCTTAATTAAGTCCCCAAATTAGCTAGCCAAAACTAATCAATAGCAGCATATGTGTAGAATATCTGAATATCTTTCTAATAACTAATCGAATATTGATCCTATTGCTATGTCTCCAGTCTTGTCTGGAAAACCAATCATCTATGTCTATACTCTCATAGTCATGTCATGTATAGTATCGTGTACGACTCTCTACTCTTCACTTCTGCTCAGCCCTCCAAGCCTAATAAAACTCTCTGTACAATTTGGTAAAGAAGACTTTACAACATGCTTACTTAACCTACTTTAAAGATTTACAATTTTAGATAAAATTTGTAAACTATAAATTATTCTACCGTTAAACTGATATAAATAAGATTTTTTTACAGTAGCTTCTATAGTAAACTTGAAACAGAGATCTTGTAACTTAGTGCCACTATGTATGATAGTGTTGGAATGAGATGTTAAACAAAATAAAAACTATTATTTTCTACACTGAAGTTTTCCATTCCACACTCAATTTGTCATTGTCTTTGTATAATTGAGAAATCCTATTAATATATATCAATTTCTAGCAATATACCTCGTAACATCCTGTTTTTTTCATTCAAAAAGATTAATTATTTTACACGCTTTTATAACGCTTGAAAGTTATTGTTCTGCCCTTTTAGCAACAGTATGGTCTAAAGGATTCGTAGTTTGGAAGTGTTAAGTCCAGAATTCTAAAGCATCTTGAGTGAACTCAAATCCTTGTGAATTTAATAAGCACAAACGAATATATTTGAGACTCTGAAAACGTCTCACCTGTTACTCTGGATCGAAAGGTTGAGTGGTTTCCATAACTTTTGACAGCTCAGTTTCGACAGTTTCATACACAAATGTACAGTGTGTATACTAATTATAAAAACGAGGAAAGATTTTGAGATTTATTAGGTTTTTCGAAAACACATTGGCTGTTCTAAATTGTTCTATGTGGCAAACTATTGCCCTGAATAGTGCGCATTTCGGTGCACATGAAGTTATATATTGTCACATGTTTTGTAGGTTGTACGCACATAAAACTAAAATGGGGCCTAAAACTGGGTGTTTACTTATTATAAAAACGATAAAGTTTTAAGCTTTCAAATTAAAAAACGAACTGGTAGTTCAAGTTGGGAGCAGAAACAGTACTATAACTTTCTTAAAAACACCTTAAAGCAAAAATCCATACATTAAATTTCGAATTTTTTGCATGGCAGATTCAAGTTTTCATAGAGGTGGGTACTTGTTCCTCAAGTGCCTATTGTAGCCTGCACTAAAATCGCATTTTTTAAATTCGACTCAAACTTGCTAAAATATTTTATTTTAGAACACAAATAATAAGATTTCCCACTCATATATGCAAGTTGTATGGAACTTTGAAGCAAAGAGAGCATAAGGATGCTTGCATATTTGTCGTACGATGACGTAGTAACTCTCATTTATTGCATAATTTTTACATTGTACAGTTGGTAAATTACGTATAGGTTTGATGTATGCATATATTTTTACTCAATAATTGGCCTTTTGAGCTTAAAATGTTCAAATGAATGTTTGACTAATAATAACTTTGCCTAATTAGTACAAAAAACGCCACTAGCTTAAACTCAAAAACTGATGGTAAAGAAAATTGGCCAAATTCCACGAGTCATGTGTAAAACTGTTGCGTAAGCAAAATACAAACAGTTTAGGTGGTATTTAGACCACAAATAATTAAAGTATGCATAAATTCAAGTACAAATATGGGCACGGAGAAATAATAGGAAAAACTGTTATACTGTGCATTTTTGTCTCAAATTACTAAAACATCCTTCGCACTTAATCTTGCTACAAAAATCATCTTGGGAGATTAAGTATTATTTATACATGATAAATTATTCAATCAAATCTGCAAAGTATGCCAACACTACATTTCTGGAGAAAA
>JAQFXM010002492.1:0-24551 GCA_034693345.1 Entomobrya multifasciata
TCTACAGCTTAATCATAATTACTTATAAACTATCATATCATAAAAATAAAATAGAATTTAAGAACTAAATTAAAACTGTCAAGTATTCCGGAATTTTTAGGACTATTGGCTAACAGACAAGTCATAACCATTAGGCGTGCATTACATTACTTATTCTACATATATACGATTTTTCGTTCTTTTTTTAACACTTCTTTACAGGCATCCACAAATATTGAATGTCTTCTTTTGTCTTCAAAGTGTGCACTTTGACCTGTTTTGTGTTTCAATGTATTCTTTTGTTTTACGAAATATTGGATATTTTTATGTTTGAAGAAATAATTTTAAAGTTAACGAGGTTTATTGAAGTTTTTAAAACTCTAGCTTTCGAAGACTTGCCGTCAAATTTTTAAGAGTAAAGAAAAATGGAATTATTTGCAAATCATACTAGGTTAATACAAATTTCAAAGTATAAATAAAATTATTCATCGAGCCGATCTAGAGCTAGTGGTAACCAGGAGTCGATGTCATGTCCAGTGCTTCTACTCATGGTTTTCGGATATATTTGAATGAAAATAGCTTTCTTGAATTTCCTATGGAAATAGCGTTGCTCATAATGAAGTAGGACGACGGACTTGGTGATAACTTAATGTGATGGATGGTTATACCTGTGTTCTGAAAATGCAGATCTATCAATTTGGTTGTGTTTTAAATAACCTTCATGGTCCTTTTTACGTCTATCCATATGATTAGTTTTTCCAATGTAGACTACGTTACACCATTTATTAGATTTATAACGCTCACGAAACCAAACTAAAGTTTTATTAGAAAGTTATTAATCATAACCATAGCTCTGACAATACAAATCTATGAATAAATTGTGTAAGCTAGCGCATATGAATGAAATCAGGATTTGATGAATACTCTATTTGGTTATCAAACAAGCTGGTAAGCTCATAAGTTTTTAGTAAAATAGTTACTAAATATAAAATGGTATTTAAGCAACAGCTCCTTGCCATGCTATGTAATTTTTGGCTTTTAAAGGTTCGTTTGAAAACTTTAACATTTGTTAAAGACTGAGTATTTAAACGTTTTCCCGTGTTTTAGCTTTTAATTACAATTCAAAATCAACCTTTACTGTTTGTCTTGGATGTCAAAAACGTTTGGCACTGGTACTATTTATAAATGTTTTCCCAAAGCTTCTTTTTCAACTGGAAATGTAAGTCGCAATTTATATCCTGAATAAATATGCGAAGTGAAAAATGTTTGTTTAAAGGTTTGTCTTTTGATATTGAAAGTAGACAGAAACTTGACATGCTTAAATGGTTTTATTGGATAAAGTAAAATCCATGTGCTGCTTAAAAACACTGCATTCAGCCAAACACTTAGTTAGACAGTATTTTCAGAACAACGAGTCGATTAGTTATTTAGCAAATTCAGTCAAGAAAGTTTTTGTAAACATAAATGAACGATGCATAATAGATACATATGTATATGTATGGATTTAATTTTTGTTAAAGTAAATCCATATTAAACAAATGCTCCGTACTAAAATTGAACTTCTTTACATTCTTGCAATTCAAAAGCATTAATTGACACAAATATTACTGCAAAGTTCCTTTATATTTTCTTATCCAAGACTATAAATATAATATTCAGACTGAGTTACGACAATTTAGAATCAAACATTTAAACGCTTATTCCAATGATGATGAGTGATAAAACTTTCTTACTCGATGCTAAAAAATATGCTTCACTTTTGCGATTACAATTTCTTCTAACCGTAAGCTTATTGATACTAACTTTTCACTTACTTATGGTTAAAACAGATAGAAAAAATACAGGATATATTTTATTCAAGCAAATATTTAAGCAAACTAAACATTTGTCTGCAACATAAAATATTCTAGATCTATAGCCAACCAACAACTGAAATGAAATACTAATTCATAATAAAGTAAGCGCATTACATAAAAAGTGCCAGGGTCAATTCGACCGCCAACCTGATAACCCAACATTTCAAACTATTTTCAAAAATTCTCCGTTTGAATTTAATTCATAATTCGGTGCTCTTTCATTAGAACGCTTTTTTGAACTAAACTGGGTTGCCACGAGTGTTTAAAAACGAAATTGCGTCGATTCAATGGTTTTGTTGAGCATATTTTTGGATTGCTAATATATTATTTACAGTACAAACACACATTTGGAACCAGCCAGCAACTGTCTTGAGCCGAATTGTTTTTGTATTCAAGCCGAATAACAATAAATTTTCTCCTGGCTAAGGATTTTTTTTGTAAAGTATATTTATGCAGCGTAATTAAAAGGGTTTCTGTAGTATTATAAGAAACTTTTAAAATAGCTTTCATCGTTATTAATTTATGCACGATTACATTTTGATCCATTGCTTTGGTGTTAAATTGAAAAACACAAGAACATTTCTTGAAGGAAAAATGTTGGTTTTGATATGTTTTACTGAAACAATTGTAAGCGATTTTGTACTCTAAATGCATAAATGATATTTACAAGCTTCACATTTTTACTTCGTTTGCTATAATTAAAATTTAGATAATGTAAGAGCTGGAAATAAGCTTCAAACTATGTGTAAATTTAATTTACAAAGCTGTTGAGCAACTATTTTGGTGTTCAACTTCCTAGTATTAAAATACGTTCTCATGTAAATTGTTCCAAGTAGAGTTTAAATAGTAGCTGAAATGTTGCAAAAAGTCAATCAACATATCTTATATCTCATAGTTTACGACTGGTCATTTTAACCCTTTCATTTTTTGGTATGTTTCTTTTTTGGGATTACCAGTTCTATTACTTTTTTGGGATTACTTATTCAATGTATATTTCTAAGATATACAAAGAAGTTAGCACTTCATGGGGATAGTTACCATACAAAAACGCCTTATTTAAAAACTATTGAACTAAAACCCGCCTGACATGTTTCCTGATTATTAAGATTGCCAATTTTCAAGTATTTTACAACTAAAAAATTATATACTCAGTTCCCTGTCTCTGGAATATCACTTTGCTAAAAACTCAATAATTTTGGACGAAAACAACTTCTAACACGTAGAAACCAGCGATGCCCTATTATGATTTGTACCAGTTAACTTGTTTTTATATCTTGGACATCAAATACGTCTTACTTGCTTAAAGCTGAAGTTGGCAGAAAATGTCCAGGGAAACTGCGCAATGTGTGAAATAACAAAACTACGCTGAAGTTCTAAAACAATACCATTTGGGATATAAAGGGAGCGCAAAGCTAAAATTCTGCCAATTCAATTTGAACGTCAACTTGAAAGGTGAAATTTGGTTGCGAATACAAGCTGGAAAAATGATAACTCAACATTTTAAATTATTTTCAACAATTCTCCGACTGAATACAATTCTGAATTCGGTGCCCTTTCACTGGAACAATATTTTGAACAAACTTGACTGTGACGAGTTTCCCAAAAGGAAATTGCGACGATTCAAGGGTTTGGTTTTGCACATCTTTGCATTGCTAATATATTGCTTACAATTCAAACACACATTTGGAGCCAGCCAACAATATCTTCAACTGTCTCGAGCCGAATTATTTTTGTATTGGATTGGTTTAGTGCTGAATATTGGATCACACATGTCAATTTATACGTGTACCAACAAGGCAGACGCAATATGTGCGTACGTAAATGGTCTAATAAATTTTCAAATTCGACATGATCACCAAGGCAACAAATCTATTCGGAAAGATACGTTGAATGACCAGTTGTCGTTGCTACTTGTCTACGGTTTAGTTGCTGCAGCTTTGGTTATACCCTTAGCATTTCCGATAGTCCTACACTGGTTCAGTTGCTGCAAACCGTCCTTGCTAGGCTACTGGTTGATTCCAGAATGCAACTTAAACATGCCGAAAATATATTTCAACGATATATATTTAAAGCTGGCTGTTATGGCTTTAAATATTTGGACGTGGGCGTTCAGCATGATTAACACAGCTATATTAGTGGCAGCAGTACTGTACACCATGTGTGCTGTCTCAATGAGAAGATCTATCGAATTGTAAGTCATTTTGCTCTTGTAAGTAAATGGGGACTAACGTTGTTCATAATATAATATATACTTTTTTGTCATAGATTCGGTTACGTGAGTACCCAGGAGCCTCAAAAGTCAGGATTGTCCATTCAAATGTACAGAGAAATTCAGCTTTTGTCGAATAAAATGAACGAAATTTTACAAGGTTGGCTGATGATAAAAATATTGGCTGCTGCTACTTTACTTCAATCCTTTTGCACAACAACAACAATTTTGTCCATAAGCAAACATGAGAAAATCTACATTCCACTGTTTTTTGGAACAATGAGCTTATTTACAACGTTCGCGCAATTTTTCATGACACGGCAAATGGGAACTTTGTGGGAAGCCTCCG
Organism: Entomobrya multifasciata; assembly: GCA_034693345.1. Classification (NCBI taxonomy): domain Eukaryota; kingdom Metazoa; phylum Arthropoda; class Collembola; order Entomobryomorpha; family Entomobryidae; genus Entomobrya; species Entomobrya multifasciata. Next base: position 4,394 of record JAQFXM010002492.1, read on the forward strand.
GAAAAACGTTTCAGCGGCTTCAAAGCCATCTATCAGCTCAAGTAAGTTGTAAAAACAAAATTTACACACGAGGGGAAATACGATTAAAACGAAGGCTTTATAGGAGCTGTTGGGGAATCAGACAAAAGTTTGGTATTGACAACTTTGTTGAGAGAATTACCCCATTGAATACTGTTAATACTGAAAATAATTTAACAATTAACTTCCTGTTGCTTAAATAATTTTTTTTGGTTAAGTTTAATTATGCACCGTAATTATAAGTGTTTCAATGGAACTTTAAGAAACTTTTGAAATAGCTTTTATAATTAATAATTTAAGCACGGCTAGATTTTGATCCATTGCTTTAGCGTTAAAATGAATAACATAAGAACATTTCTTGAATGTTGGTTTTTGATATTTTTTGCTCAAACAAATTTAAGCGATTTTGTATTTGATAAATAGATGATATTTACAAGCTTCACATTGTGAATTCGTTTGCTATAATTTAAAAATTAAGCCAATGTAAAAGCTGGAAATCAGCTTCAAACTATGTGTTAATTTCAATTTACAAAGTTGTTGAGCAACTATTTTGGTGTTGACCTCATGATATTAAATTATGTTTTGATGTAAATTGTTCCAAATAGAGTTAAAATAGTAGCTTAAATGTTGAAAAATGTCAATCAAATAATATATCTTATAACTTACATAAATAAAGGTGAACGACTTGGGAGTTTAACCTTTTCATTTGCTTGTATGTTCGTTTTGTGATTAGCAATTTTGGCGGCAGTTCAAAATATCAAGTGTGTTACAAAATACTTAAACCGACCATCAATAATATTGTAAATAAAGTTTTTGTGTCAAGTTAGATTAATTGTTCAATGTACATTTCTATGATGTACAAAGGAGTTAGCACTTCATGGGGATAATTACCATAAAATATTATTTTACACACAAAACTATAAAACTAAAAATTGCCCGACATATTTATAGGTATTTTAAAGCAATAAAAATTTAGATAACTAATCCTTTGGTTGATTTTTAATTAACCAATTTAACTTAATACAAAGTTTTATTATCAAGAACATGGGTTTCAGTATAACACATTTAGTTGTTTTGCTGTTCTATTTACAAATGAAATCAGTTATCCGCTTTTAAAAACGCAAATATTTGTTAACCTCGTAGCCTTTTTGCTTTACTTAAGGTATATATATGGTGTAGTCGAAACTCATGACTGTGTCCAGAAACGACCGTCCATAATCCCTAAAAGCAGAGATAAGAAAAGTTCGTCGGAAAAAATACAAACGGTGCCACACTAATCCCCTGTCAATCAAATCTGCATATGTGAGCTATAGCTAGGATCGAGAATAAGCCACTCAATGTTGTGAATACACTGTTTTTGTGTACAATGTGGTACCTTTTGTGGTACTGCTTTGCTTTTAGACTTGCAGCTTAGGAAGTAAACTGCTATACATTTGCATTGTTGCACTTCATTGAACTTAACTTACAGCTTAATGGGAACCTTTCATGCAAAATTAAAATATAATAAACTCCAAGCTTTGTAATAGGACCTATGTATAAGATCTCGCATTGGTGCTAAAATCGCATTTTACAGATTTCATATAAAAGACAAAAGTACGATTTATTTATAAACTATATTTTAGGAATATACTATTCTTTTACTGCAATTAATTTTTCCCTATAATTGCCCTGGCCCACAAGATGAAGTGATAAGTGCTGCACAGATCGCTAAATTCCACGATTATATGCTTGCCACATGGATTGATGGCATGGACGCAATTTTTCCTAGGAACATTTGGAATCAATTCCAAAACGAGAGACCACGAACGACCAACAATGCGGAAGGTTGGAATCACAAGCTTAATCAAGACGCGAGATCACGATTATCATATTTCAATTTGTATATTTTTTACAAAAGCGCAAGCTCACATTGATGTTACGAAATTCAAGTTAATTAGGGAAAGTCCATCTCGCCGGCGCAACAAATATCATTTAATAAATGAAAGTTCATTTGAAGCTAAGGTTAATTATGCAAGCAAGCGGTAACGTTCCAATTTTATCGTACTTATACTCTGTTGGCATTGCACTTAAGGCCACTGTTCAACCTTTAATTTTTTTCTATTCGCCGCCGTCATTGCATTTTGTTGCACATGCAGAACATGGCTCAACTACCTAGTATATTACTGTGCAACTCTGCAGCACACAAACTTATTCACACGACGCAGGGTACCAGAAAGCATTTCCTAACTAATTAATATGCATGCATTTGACATGATAAGCTGAGTTGTGCTCTTGTGGTCGGTTATGGCTAGTACGTATGCTTTATAAAAGTTGATTAAAAATATGTTATGACAATAAAAGCACAGAACAGGTCAGTAAGCTATAATTTCAATCGTATTATATATTTGAAACTTTTTAAATTATTAATCTAGTTACATTAGTTCAGTTAGGGGATCGTCTCAAAATTCACTAAAAACCGGCTCTCCACGTTAATCAAATGGGCCACAATGATGATGGATTCACTAGTGCAAAATAGTCTCTTTATAAAAAATACGGACCTCTTAATTAAGATTCGCACTTTACGTCTTGAAATCTTAAAAAATACCGGGAGAACTAGGTAAAGATGATGATCACCAGAGCAGTGGTTGAAGATAAGTTGATACCTACACACGCTAAAACAGTTCAGTTATGTTGTTAGGTAAGGTAGGTTTCATTGGTTTCATGCAATGCATGTCAGCGAAATTGGGTATGGGCCTTCAGATAGATTGAAACGTGTAAGATATGCGGAGGCAATAATATTGTGGAAATGTACTCAGTCGAGAACATATAGTGACGAAAATATTTTGTAGAATTTTATTAGTCGAATCATTTTTATGAATCGATTTTTTTAGTCGAATCGTTTTAAATAGTCGAATGTATACTTAGTCGACCATGTAAAATTAGTCGAATTTTGTCGAATTTTTTACAGTCGACTGTGTACTTAGTCGAATGCATAATTAGTCGATTGTATTAAGAGTCGAAAGTGTACAGTATTATAGGTCAGCTAAAAAATAAAATTAATTTTGACAAGTTTTAGCATGAAATTTCGTTACGGGCAACTAGCTTTTTGTATTTTCGTTGCACTTCTGTCTGAATTTCATTTCATAATCGCCATTATTGCTCACAAGATAACACCAAGAGTATAAACATTTAGCGCCTAGAAGCTAAAAGCGTCTACTAAAACAAATTATCATGTATTTGTCTTCCCTGTCGTTATGAAATTTCATCCATTTGTTGGATGAAAATGACAATCTTTTTCAAGTGCGAAATCAAAAATATGCCAATGGTGCTTACAGTAGTAAAAGCACCTGTAACGATATCGATTAAAACAGCAAAAGCATCAGCCTCAAAATTTTATTCAGTTGAATTGTCATAAAATTTTGAAATTAGTAGTCCAATACAATCGTATTCGCAGTACGAAGTTGCGTGCATTAAAGTTTTATATGTTGATCCCGTCGAGAGGTTATATCTTGATTCGACAAGAAAAATTCTACTACAGCTTTGTCGACTAACAAATTCGTCGACTAAGTAACCAGGTCGACAAAAAAAAATTGGGCGACTAATTAACCAGTTCGACTAAAAAAATTCGACTGTAGAATCAGTCGACTAGAAGTATTTCCACAATATTATACTGACCAAGATATGTGGTGTAGTATATTTTTGTAAATAATATAGATTGACTTTGTACTGTATTTTTAAAGACGAAACTTAGAAAATAAAGATTTATGTATACTTGTAGAGTTTGTTTTGGATCGTTATATGTTCATAAGATAATCCGTTAAGCACCTGTCAATCATTTCTGCATTTTCAATGTTTAAAACAATGTCGCTCCTGGACACACTCAGCTCTAAACACATAATCACTTGTGATCTTGGCTAAAGCATTTAGTATAACTAATCAAATAGGATCATGCAAATTGAACTTTAATTTAATTTATTGGAGTTTCATGTTCGACATATGTTTTGAGACATTCGCAGTCATGTTTCTATGATTATACATGTGATATTTTGCATTCTTCAATTCAAATATTGGAACAACTAAGGTACACAAAAGTAAAAGCCTTATAGTTATTAAAGCCAATATTGGCTTTAGCGTTTATCATTGATGTAAACGTCAAACATATTAAAACACAAAATAATACAAAATATTAAGTTTTCGTGTTCATAAAATATGGTTGTTGTTATTTTAGAGCACACAATTTGATGATAGGATTATGCTATTAAATACAACAAAATATTTGACTTACAAGATAAAATGATTCTGTTAACATTTATTATGGGATGAATTGTTAACTGTTAAAATCCGTTAATAAATTTAGCCTACACAGAGTTTTGCTTGATAAAGCTTGCCAATGAGCTGCTTTCGATATATCAACAACCTTCAACTATATCAAATACTTGCAAAACATATATGGTATATTTTAGAAAAGGCGTGTATCGGTTGAAAAATGTTTAAAGAAAATGAACAAAGTATGTAAACAAAAGATTAGATTTGCTTGATTTCCGTCATCTAATTATAATTAATTGTTAACCAAAGAACAAATCGAATGAACAAATCTTATTGAAGCAAATGTATATTTTGTCTTTCGAAGCTTTCATTGAAAATATAATGTCAGACTGAAATAATAAACCGTAGACCATTCTGGTTTCGTTTGAAGAGGTTGAATATCTAGCGAACTTAAATTAATTTACCGAAAACAGTTTCGTTTGATAGCTAAAATTTCCAAAAACTGACAGTCACAATTCCAGAGAATTCCCACAACATTTTGTAGGATTAAGACGACCGTTTTCACTGTGTTTAGTACAACAAGTTTTGTTCCAATATATAATCTTAGGTATCGCAATGTTTGTACAAAATTTCAAACTATTTTCAATAATCGTGAAAATCAACGATGTCCTGATCTCAGTACCATGTCATTGGAACCCTACCTTGCTCAAACTTGATTGTGTAGAAAGTCACAAAAGAAAGCTTCAACGACAAAACAGATTGCTCTTACATTTTACTGCAATATTTGTATACAGTTTACAAGTTGTATACACATTTGGAACTAGACGAGAATATTTTAACCTATCTCGAACAGAATTGTTTCTCCATAGATTTGGATTACTTCTAACAATTGGATCACACATAACACTACATGAATGTAATAGAAAAGCAGTTTCAATATGTGCCTATATAAACGGTCTAATAGGCTTTCAACGCAGGCATGATATTAACCACGGCGTAAACGTCTGTAAAAATCCATTACACGACCGATTTACCGTAATACTTGCTTATTGGTTGGCAGCGGCGGGATGTATTGTAGCTCTAGGATTTCCCACGGTTGTACACTCGTTCAATTGCTGCAGATCGTCCTTACTTGGGTATTGGTTGATTCCAGAATGCAATTCAAGCTTGCTACAAAATTTGTCCGTCAACATGCTTCTGAAACTGACTGTTGTTGCCTTCAATGTGTGGATGTGGGCATTCTCTTTGGTTAACACCGGGATAATATTAGGAGCAATACTGTATACAATGTGCGTTGTCACGATGGCGAAATCTATTGAACTGTAAGTAATTTCGTTTTTGATACTGTTATCCGTATATATACGGTTTATATTGTTAACTTGTATTAATTTTTTAGATACAGCTACGTGGAAACATTACAAACCCAAACAAACCGACATTGTCGAATGTACAGGGAAATTCAGCTACTGGCTAATATAATGAACGAAGTTTTAAAAGACTGGTTTATGTGTGTACTATTGGCCAGTACTACACTACTTCAGTCATTTTGCATAACAACAACAATCTTGTCAATAAGCAACAATGAAAAAATATTGATTCCCATATTCTTCGGTACAACTGGTATATTTACTACAACTACGCAATCATATGTGACCAAACAAATGGCAAACTTGTTTAAAAAGTCGGAGGAAACATTTCTTCACTTACGAAAGGATCTCATTGTGAACCTCAATACTAATGGCCCATTTTCTGGAAGAAATGTGGTGCGTTTAAAGAGAAGAATTTACAACAGCTGTTGGATAATAAAGCAAAAGTTTGGCATTGGCAATTACATCGATAGCGAAACACCACTAAATGCTGCTAATAATGCAAACCAGTTAACAATTAATTTCCTTTTGATAAAGTAAGAACTCCAATTACAAAAAAGTAATTACAATGCACTTTAAAGTCGTCGTGAAAAACATAGCGTAACTGTAACAGTTATTTATTTGATAGCGATTGTAGCACTGTAGTTTTAAGCAAACAAAGTTAATTGTAATAATAAAAATATATGTGTGTAGAAACGTTCGAAATATATTTTGAAGCTCCTAACAAAAACGGAGTAAAGAAAATCAACCTTTACGTTTTAATGTTCTAGGTTTCTTGTTTGCTTTATTCGAACTGGACATGCTAAATATATGAAGTTAATTTTTAAATTAAAATTTGTTTTTAATATAAAAAAGTTATCTAAAAAATAAAGGTAGACTTGGTGTTGAACCTGTTGTGATGTTCTTCCAAAAACTTGGCCAATTACCCAAGCCTATCAGTATCACCTTAAAGTGCTATCAGTATTTTTGTTTAAAAATTTTCAAGCTTGTATGTAAAATAAATGTGTTTTATAAATTATTCAAAGGAAATATAATTGTCATCCGTTTTAAAATGTCGGGTTAGTCCCCTTTTCCAGAAAAAAACAATCCCCAACAAATAAATTACGCACATTGGTTTGTCCCCTAATTATTTATTAGAATTAAATTACCTCCTCATCAAAATTTACAATATTTAACAAAAAATAGTCTAATAATTCAACGCTTTTGGGAGTTTTTTTGGACGACCAGATCCACGTTTCAATCCTAATCCTCCCATTGTAGCCTCGGGGGGTAAGAATAGCTTATCCAACAAAGTAGCTAGACCGGTTGTGTGAAAACATACATATTTTTTTAAGTTAGAAAAAGTGCATACGAAATTGGGAGCATAGTCAGATTCACAACTGAGAGTGGTACCATTCAATTTGTCTCGTCAAGGGCTATCGATTGGTGCATTTTTCATGCGTGGATTTTATCCCACCATTTGCGTAACCTCAAACCTATTTTTTAGCAAATGCGACCCTTTATGATTCCATTCACTACAATTCTACAATATATGCAAGTATTAGTTATATTGGCACTATCGCTTATACAAATGAGCTGTTCACACGTATCATTTCTGTATTATTTATATACACGGCAAAATAAGGTATGCGTGATGTTACAAATCGTTTCTGGAAATATCGAAACGAATTTTTGTTTAGTCTTCCAAGATTTGCAGTAACTAAAAGACAAGTCCAATTTTTTACTTAGTTTTCACGCACCAAAAATTCTACGAATTAAAAGGTTTAAAGTAGTTAATATTTGAGATACACTTTTGAAATTGATGGTTAGTTTTTCGACTAAAAATTTCTTTCACCACAGCTGATAAAATCTTTAGTAAAAAAAGTTTTGGTCAGCTACAAAATGGCAACTTTAAGATTTAAATGATGATTTAAATTACACCCCAAATGTATTGTTTTAGTTGGACAAACAACACGATTGGAAGATTAACAATTGGAAGGAAATCGTAGAAAGTGGAGCACTAGCAGACCACTCAACTACCGAAATTAATCTACAAAAAGTGGACGGGATGTTTGCAACGTTTTTGTTTGGAACGTCGTTTACGCAATTAAATTCGATTTGCCTTTACTGGAAGTTACTAACTAAACACTGCAACGTGGGCCAAGAACAGATTGAATTGGTCATGGAAATTTTGAAAAGAGATGGAACTGTTGGCAAATCATATGAGGTTCGCAATAAATTCAATATGACAAAGTTTTATATTTGTTTTCATTTTGACTAAAAATTATTTTTTTATTGGTGCAGATTCAAGAGAACGTAGTTGTCGGAACAAAAATGCAAATATGTCAGTGGTTTTGTGACGATGATTCCAACGAACTTCAAGATGATTGGACTGATGAGGAAGGTTGTCTGAAAATGCGACGCAAATTTTCTTTTATGAATTTACGAGACCCAATAGAAGAAGAGGGAGAGTTCAAGAAGACATCTAGTAATGAATTGTTCCAAAACATTGCAAGACTTTTAGACGACAAAGCCAGTGCCGATGTGAAATTTGTTACAGAAGACAAAACCGAAGTGTTCGGGCACAAAATAATTTTGCATGGTAATAACATTTTGGAGTTTAGTTATTGTCTTTTCCATTTAATTGATATAGTTTTGAATAAAATATTATATTCGTTTTAGCTCAATGTCCTGTTTTTATTTCAAAGTTTGGAGCCGACTTTTTGGAAAGCAGCACTAGTGTGGTTAACGTGGATGATATTTCTGCCAAAACGTTGAAAATATTGTTGAATTACTGGTACACAGGAGAATTGCTGCCGTCATGGAATGATGAGGACACTGTCGTGGAATTCATGTACGCTGCTGGAAAATATGAAATGGCGCATGTTTTAAAGTTGTTGGACAATGAAATAGGGCTTGCGGTCAAATCCTTTAGTTTGGAAGTCGATTTATTGCATATGTCAAACCAATTAAATCTCAAGAATGCAGAAGCCAGACTATTAAAACGAGTTATTCACAAACTTGGAAACGTCACAAGTGGAAAAGAATGTGTGGAACTGTTTGGTTTTACGACTGTGGAGTTAAACGAAGAAAGTTTGAAGGTCTCACAAATTTTTGAAGCATGGAACGATGAAATTTGCGAAAGTCAAGATACAGCTGCAACTTTTGAAGAAATTAAGATGATGTTGTTTGCTTTTAAACTTGGTTTGAAAAATGTCGAAACTGAGTTACTGAAGAGGATTATTGGTACGGTTATCAAGTTAGAAAGTGCTGATGAGCTATTCAAATTGTTACAGTACAAACAAGAATCAGGCGACAATGAATAGCCCTGAGATCAATAGACATTCACTAAATATCTTTGGTACTAGATTTCGATGAATATAAAAGGTGTATAAATGCTACTCGGACAAATTTCAAACTTAGTGTACTGACAGTCAAATAATTGCGTTGACTTATGAATACAATATTCGAAAACTACATATCTTGGAGCATTGAAAACACATCAGCTTTTTAGAATCGGTCTGTTATTTTTGAAAATACAGACGGTAAAAAAACTTGCACAAAATGACGATTTTCCTGGTCTCGAAAATACCTTTTTTATATTTGGCGTTGGTATAATCATGTACTTGTGAGATTCAGGAATATTTTAACAGTATCAGATAGCTTAAAAGTCCAGCATTTAGAATTGCCCAACAACTTGGCATAATGCTATTGGATTATATTTTAATGAATCTTCAAAAAATATGGAGTTTTCGGAACTTTTCCTTTGAAGCATTTTTTCCTCGTTCGATTTATTAACAAAATTTAGTAATGTGTGGTGCGCTCATTATGCATGTAATAATGACGTACTATATCTCATTTTGTAGCGCAAATTTTTGGCTATAAAGTAGCTGAAATATTTTGTTTCATAACGATTGTTTAAGTAGAATACAAACACGTTTTTCATTTGCTTTTCGTTTTTACTTCAAAAATACTTCACTTTACTTCAAGTGACCCTGTCACCACGTACGAAGACATTTTCCTTATAAGTTTGATTATTCTTACTTCTTAGATTTCTACGATTCGAATTATATCAAGTAGTGGTATGTTCATTTTCAAATTCATTGATTCAAGCCCCATGAAAACACATTTGAAACTAAAAAAAGTTGCGCTGGGAATAAACTTTTTTTTCCAAGTTTATTCTACGTTACATAAAAAACATACCGCTCAACCAAGGAATCTAGTATTTTACCACGTTGTATAATAAACTATGCTGTTTTTAAATATATGAATCTTGACCGCTCTAAGTTCTCAGTTTTTCTACAAATTTGGTTTGAAATTTGTCCGAGTAGTATTTATACACCCTTTATGTCCTAAACAAAAACATTCAAGGGAAAAAATCACCGAAACCAAATCATAAATGCATGAAATTATCAATATTACTCATTGTAATGGCAACAGAGTCGTCTTTATTTTAAAGTTCTTAAATACATGAAATTATCAAGTGCATAAATGTCTGAATACTAAAACTTCGAAATAAAAACCACCAAATTAGTGCACAAAATCTTATTTGAATTTGTTAATATGATAATATAATACATCAATTAATTTAAAACCATTGAAAAAATAAATTGTCATTTTGCTGTTGTTGAATTTTATAGAAAGTTTTTAAAAAATTGAATATTTTACGAGATTGTGAAACCATTTTTCATAGATCGCATTTCAAAAGGTACGAGACACAATTCCCCTTAACACTCTAGAAACAATTAGATCGTCATCGTCACATTATTACATTCAATAGTGATTTCTCACAGGCACGACAACTATAAAATCCATTTTGTATTTAACTATAAGTTGAACTATATGTCTGTACGCAACATCACTAGAAGTTTTACTGTCAATATATCATGAATATGTCAATTGTACAATCATTACTTTTTTCAACTCTCACTGGATTGCACGATTACAGTACAGATTTTTGCAAATCATGACAATCTGGCTAACGGGCTCAGTTAAGTTTTAAATTCGTAGTTTACAAAACAGGTAGAAAAACTGAAATAATCGTGATTGCATATCAATTGAAAGTAATTTTACTACCCAATTGAACTGTACTCAACATAAAAAACTCTAACTACAGCCTAATCAGAAAACGTCAGCGAATATTTCCAACCAGGATTCATTTACGAGATTGCGAAACCATTTTTCATAGATTGCATTTCAAAAGGATTCACTTTATATTTAACGATCAGTTGAACTATATGTCTGTACGTATACGCAATATTACTAGAAGTTTCGCATATTTCTTGAAACCTCTGGATGAATATGCAAACTTATCTTTGAATTAAAAGGAGAGGACACGCTCAGCGATTTGAATCGAGTGGTTTGACTCCAACGTTATTTCAGTGTTAATAACTATGTTTCAATAAACCATTTTTTTTACCAGACCATCAAACTTAGCGTCTCAAATTATGTCCTAAATCAGATGTACAGCTTTCAATAGAAACCTTCAGTGAAATTGCAAAATTGTTAAACATTTATGCCGTTAATGCCGTAATGCGTAAATGCAGTGCGATTGTACTACTTCACAAGCTGACGACTTACTGCACCGCTCGCTTCACGGCGGCACGGCACAGATTTACTTCATGTGTCATGTGAAAGATCGCAATCAGTTGTGTTGCATGCTCTGACCTGTCGAGTCAGAAGTTTCTGTTCACTCGTCTGCTGCTACTAATTTGCATTTTGACTAATTGTGAAAATCGTTGCATTATAATTAATTTAATACAATGGAGGTGAACCCAGAAAAAGTGGAATTTGAGGAAGGAGGTGGGGGTGGTGATGTTGATAATGTTGTAGGTAAAATGGAAGTGAAGGCGGACGTAATTGTGGAGGAGATGGAGGTGAATCTCCCCACCATTCCCAGTCGTAAAACCGGGCAGCTGTACAAATCAGACGAGGAGCAGTTTTTAGCATTATTTCCGGCTGAGGTAAACGTAACAATCAACCTATTCATTAATCATTTTTTCTAACCTTATTTACACCTCAAAATAGCCAACGAAATTGATTTTAAAAAATTTGATATTTTTATAGATTTGGAAAATGATTCTTGGACAACTGAAGAACGATCCAGATGCGCAGACAAACTGTGCCAATGCTTCGCCCTATTTTTGGGAGCTACTCCAAAAGGACCGGGTACTCTTCCTATTTCCTAAGGTTGTGGAGATCATCGCTCCAATGGCTCACAAGCGTGCTATTGGAATGTACGAGGAATCCTCTGATAAGAAAAATAAATACAAGGAGGTAGAACCCTACTTTTGGGAAAGGAAACAAGCAAAAGATTGGACGGCCTCAGTTTTGGAATGCCGACTTGTGTGCTCTGATTGGAACAAGGCTGTGGAACAATGCTACGAAAGTGCCAAAATGAGTGGACAAGAGGATTTATTATCCGAAAACAATTTGGATCCAAGGTCACCTGGGAAAAGAGTAGGAAAGCGATGGACCCCAACTCTCTTCCGGTTTGATAGTTTGACCCGGATCCGGGCATTTCTTCGTTTTTTCAACATCGAAGTTGATGGTCCGCCGAAGAACCCATTTTTCGGCAGATGGATAAATATTGAGGTATTTGGACATGAACCTTTCAATCATCTTGTGACCCAGTTATTAAAGCTGTTTGGAAAAGAGGTCTGGTATTGTGTAATTTCTTGGCTTTCTCCAACATTTGGAGAAGAACTTTCCATTCGGTTAGTTGAGTGGCTTCGATTAATGCCGAATCTCAAGCGTTTAGGGATTCAAGGGCCGAACTATGTGGCTGACGTGCCAACAGATGATTTTCAAGAGAATCCGATTCCAAAACTGGAGAAACTGGAAGTACTGGAGTTTTCCATGACAAATGGACTGATTGTGAGTGAAGTATTGCGGGTAAATTGTCACGTGAAAGTTTTGAGTATGTCGGATTTTGACCCTGATTTAATGGACTTGAGAGTTGGACGGTTATTAGGAAACTTGAAAAGTTTTTTTACAATGGAGTGTAAAAGTAAAATGATGGGTGAATTTGGACATCACTGGAGGCAGCTTAGTCATCTGTTGTACGGGGGTGGTTCCAAGTATTTTGGAAATTTGGAGAGAAATTGGGCGAATACATTGGTTGATTTGGAGTTGGATAATCCATTTGGAGCGGACCAGGCAAGAATTTTGAAGGAGTCAAAGAATTTGCGTTTGAAGCTTACTGGAATTCGAAGATTGTTGTTAGGGACTTGCGGTCTGTTTTATTTGGATTTTATTGAGCCGATGAAAGGGAGTTTGGAGCATTTGGAATTAATTGGAATTGATTTTAAGAGTGGGTGTTCGATTAAGGATAGGGAAAGGGTTAAAAAGGAGCAGAGATTTGAGTTGGTTGGCTTCCAGGAGAAAATGCACATGTCAAATGTTTGGAAGGTTTTTGGTAAATTGGAGACTATCAAGATATCAATTTTTGGGAAGAACAGTGTGTCTTGGATTTTTTCAAAGGAAGGAAAAAAATATTTGTGTCAGGATGAAGAAGAAGAAGAAGAGGTTGACCAATCAGATTCCGAAGAAGAAGAGGATAACCAATCAGATTCCGAAGAAGAGGTTGACCAATCAGATTCCGAAGAAGAAGAGGATAACCAATCAGATTCCGAAGAAGAAGGGGATAACCAATCAGATTCCGAAGGAGAAGAGGATAACCAATCAGATTCCGAAAAAGAAGAGGATAACTAATCAGATTCCGAAGAAGAAGTGGATAACCAATTAGATTCCAATTCGGAAGACTGGTTTTAGAAATGTTTGAAGTTTTGCAATTAATTTGTTAAATGTTAAGTATTAATGGTTTATGTAAAATATGTGAATTAAAAACGAATGGTGAAATTTTCATTTGTTTGTTTAAAGGTGTTGAGGTTGAGGTGTTGTAGAATTATGGAAAATTGTAGATATTTCATAAATAATAAAATCAAATTTTGCAGTTTACAAAAAAGGAATACAAAAAAAATCACACTGTATATTTTATTTGCACAACCGAAGTACACTACATATTTAGAAAACTGTTCGAAACTTCCGACTAATATTAAACTTTTCGAGGTTTTTGAAGTTATTTTTAGAATATATCGCATTTTTAAATTTATCAGACACTTAACCAGACACTGGTCTTTTAATCCAAACAAAAACATACTCTGAAATTATCTCTATATATTCACATAACACATTTCATTCGAATATAATATTTTGCAGATCTTACAACGATATAAATGCATTTTTGCTATCTACCAATCACACATAATTTATATAACACTTAAACTGAAAATTCTAAGCACGCAGATATTTGGACAAGGTCAGTACATAATTTCAATTTACATTAGGTACCTTGGTATCTATCTGTAAAGTAATTACGTTCAAAGTAAAACGATCTCAAGACTTATTAAGTTTGAGTTAAAATTACGCTTTTAGATACAAACAATGCGATAGCCGGACAATTTTATTCCAACAATTGACAATCATGTAACTACAGAATTAAAGATGATAAACAAAGCAACACATTAAGTTCCACTTACTTATCCTTCGTGTAACTGTACTCGCTATTCTATTAGAACAAAATGAATTCTAAATCACGAAACATCATTCTTTTTTTAAATATTGTTTCACTTTTAGGACTGTTAACTTATAAGAGCCGAAACTGCTCACTGGAATTATTCTTGACATTTGACAGCCTAGTGATTTCCAAATAAACTTTAGAACTGAGCACTTACAAATGACTTGCTGCAGTACAGGCATATATGTTTCCTTGTTGTACTAGTAGCATGAATAAGCTTATGCTCATTCAAATTAGTTCGATTTAGAATTTTTTTCACAAATTTCACATTTAAATTTTCTTTCTGTGGAATGGGCTGTTTTTGTATGGTAAAGTAATCGTGTTGCTGTTGGGTAACAGTTGGAGCAATTTTTACATTGGAAAGGTTTCTCTTAAGTATGAGATCTAATGTGATCTTCCATGTAGTCCTTTTTGACAAATGTTGCTTGACAAAACAAACATCTCAACATTAGTTTGTCCTTCTCATGAATGCTTTGAGTGTGAACTTCACTTGAATGATTTTTTTCGCAAGAAACTTTTCTCGCAGTTTTGACACTTGTGAGATTTTACATATAAGTGCACAATTTGGTGAGATTTTAATGTTTTTAGATATGAAAACGACTTTTGAAATATATTACATTTATACGGTTTTCTCCTGTATGAGTTAGCATATGTTGAAATAGCGATTGTTTGGAAGATATTTCCTTAGATAGGAAGATAATAATATATATTTTGGAGATCTTTCCCTTGTAATCATAAGCTTTGTGAGGGATTTTTAAGTGAGCATGTCTTTCCTTTCGACCAAGTAACACAGTATCACATAATATAATTCACAATTGTATTTGGTTACGTAAGATTTGAGACATTGCTCACATGAAAAGTTCCATTCTTTAAAGTGCACTTGTTAAAAGAGTGTCTGTCTCGATGGAGCTTTACAGAAAACCGTTTATAGCTAACGTGACATGTCAGATCATTGGAGTATTTTGAGTTGTGAGATTTTAAATGATTCTGAAAGTTTGGTTTTTTGAAAAAGGCCGAATTCCATTGGTTGCACTGTAAATATCGAGTATTCATTGTACTACCCAATTTCGCCTTTAGAAACACCTTCGTATTGACTAATAATTTGTGAAATGACCAGAAGAAAAGTGGTTAGATATTGAAATATTAAAGCAATTCACACTGTATGTAGAATAGAAGTGACAGTATGTTGTAAATTGTGATAATTATTCGGGAAAAATAATAAGGAAAATATTAAAACGATGCAGAATAACATTTGTTTATATTTCTTCGTTTCAAGTATAACCTAAATCTGTATGTCATCATGTTAGCAGTTATCATGTATTGTGGGTAATATAAGTGCATACAACAGCTAGCTATCCTAAAGTGACTTAAAATAGCAACGACTGAGTATTTATTCAATGCGCACAGTCAATATTTTATCTGTTTTAATGCTGGATCGTTTAATTAAAGTTAAAACTGAATTAAAAACCGATAAAAATGGGTCCAGATTCTAAGTTTTAGCCGTTTTTAACTTAATTCTCTGATAAACTATTACACAAAAATGCAACGGTGAAGTTTTTTGATCTGTAAAGTTTATAAAATTCTAAAGATTTTCTCTATCTGACATCTGAATCAAAAATAAAAAGCTTGTTACTCCTCACCGTTTTTTAGTAAATTTAATTATGTAGTAAATGTATATAACGAAACTTAATGAACTTTCATTTAAGGAACTGTACACAGTTCATGATCTTTAAACTGCAGTTTTATACAGATTTTAAGAAAGAAGCACATTTTTTTGCTTGTTAATGAAATTGCAAAATTGTTACACATGAATGCCGTATGCAATAAAAACACAGTCCATTTAAATAAGTATGTCAAGCTCATGAACAAACTTGCTGCATTGCACGATGCACGACACGGCAGTCAGTCGTGTTCCATTGTTTTTCCGAGTCACTCACAAGTTTCTGTTCAACCTTCGTCTTTCGTCTTGTACTAATTTCCTTTTAACTAATTACTAAATTACTGATTTTTTAAATTAATTTTTAATTATGGAGGTTAATCCAGAAAGAAATGTGGAGTTTGAGAAAGGAGGTGGTGATGTTGCCGATAATGTTGGAGGTAGAATGGAAGCGGAGGAGGATAAAAGTGCACGTGAACTAAATGCGGAGGAGATGGAGGTGGGTACCCCCACCATTCCCAGTCGTAAAACTGAGCAGCTGTACAAAACGCACGAGAAGCAATTCCTCGCAGTTTGTCCGAAGGAGGTAACTTAACACTGACCCTAATCATTAATCATTTTTTGAAATTTATTTAAACACACCTCAAAATTGGCAATTAAATTGATTATCTTTTTTTAAATCTTTTTCAGATTTGGGAAACAATTCTTGGACAACTGAAGAACGATCCGGATGCCCAGACAAACTGTGCCAATGCTTCGCCCTTTTTTTGGGAGCTGCTGAAAAAGGACCGGGTACTCTTCCTATTTCCAAAGGTTGTGGAGGTCATTGCTCCAATGGCTCACAAGCGATATTTTGGAATGTACGTGGAATCAGCTGATAAGGAAAATGACTATAAGGAGGAGGAACCCTACTTCTGGGGAAGGAGACAAACAAAACGTTGGATGTCCTCAGTTTTGAAATGCCGACTTGTGTGCTCTGATTGGAACAAGGCTGTGGAACAGTGCTACTCAAGTGCTAAAATGAACGGTCACATAGAATTATTAGCTGATCAGAATTTGGATCCAAGGTCACCCGACCAAAGAATGGGAATGCAATTGACACCAACTCTGTTCCGGTTTGATACTTTTGGGATGAGGCAGTTTCTGATGTTTTTCAACTTTGAAAATGATTGTCGGCGGCGAAGGAACCCATTTTTTGGAAGATGGATAAATATTAAGGTGGTTGGAGATGACACACATTTCAATTCTTGTGTGACCTACGTACTAAACATGTTTGGAAAAGAGGTCTGGTATTGTGCAATTTCTTGGCTTGATGCGACAACTGGAAAGGAAGTTAGCAGTGAATTAGCTAAATGGCTTGGATTAATGCCGAATCTCAAGCTTTTGGGGTTGGAAGGGCCGAACTATGTGGAAGCCTTGTCGGAAAATGACTTTCAAGAGAATCCCATTCCAAAGCTGGAAAATTTGGAAATATTGGAATTTGTCAGGACAAATGGACTGGTTTTTAGTGAAGTGTTGAGGGTCAATTGTCACGTGAAGATTTTGAGAATGACGGGCATTGACTTTGGAACAGTGGACTTGACAGTTGGACGATTGTTGGAAAATTTGAAAAGTTTTTTTACAATGGACTCGAATTCTGGAAGGAAAATGTTGGAAGAATTTGGACATCACTGGAACAAGCTTGGTCGGTTGTTTTTGGATAAGGGTTGCAAGTATTTTGGAAAGTTGGAGGGGAACTGGGCGAATACATTGGTTGAGTTGGAGTTGAAGGAGCCTTTTGTTGGGAACAAGGCAAAGATTTTGGAGGACTCGAAAAATTTGCGGTTGAAGTTACCTGGAGTTCGAAGATTGATGTTGGCGGGGATTGATGGTCTGTTTTATTTGGATTTTATTGAGCCGATGCAAGGGAGTTTGGAACATTTGGAATTTGTTGGGGTTGAGTTTAAAAGTGGGTGTTCGATTAAGGATAGGATAAGGGTTAAAAGGGAGCAGAGGGTTGAGTTGGTTGGATTTGAGGAGAGGATGCACAAGTCAAATATTTGGAAGGTTTTTGGGAAACTGGAGACAATTAAAATGTTGATTTGCCGGGAGCACATGTTGCTGCTTTTTTCAAGGGAAGGGAAGAAATATTTGTGTAAGGCTGATAAAGAAGTAGAGGATTACCTATCAGAAGAAGAAGAGGATGACCAATCAGGTTCTGAAGATTTGGAACATTTGTTTTAAGAATTGCAGTTGAATTAAATTTGCAGGTGCTAGGTTAAATTTATAGTAGTGTTGTTTCAATTTCATTTTGTAAATTTGTTGTTGAATTATGGAAAATAGTCGTTTTTTTCTTGATTAATAAAAGTTGATTATTTTATTACAAATATTTTATGATTTTGGTGACCAATTACTTAATAATTTTAGAAGCTCTTACTAGAAAACAAAAAAAAAAGTTGCAGAGTTACATACCAGATTTGGGAAAATTACAGTTTAGAATTTCTCTTTACGTTTGAAACATTTGTATGCATTAGTTAAGTAATTATGTTTGAAGTAAAATGATATCAGGACTTGAGAAGTTTGGGTTAAGGTTATGCTTTTAGATTTAAACAATGCGATAGACAAAAATTTTTATTTCAATATTTTAAAATACAATCATGTAAATACAGAATTAAGGATGATTTACAAAGCAATACATTGTTTACGCTTGCTTATCTTTCGGGTAGTTGTACTCGCTATTTTATCAGAACAAAAGGAATTCAAAGTAATGAAAAAAATAACGAAAATAAATTGTTTTCATTTTTAGAACTTATTAGAGGCAAAACTGCTCACTGGACTTATTCTTTACAGCCAAGTGATTTATCAAGTAGTGCAAGGTACTTCGTACTACTTGTTGATTTCGTATTTCATGTCTGTATGTATGTATGTCTGTTTGTATGCCTGTGAGCGCTATAATTCAAAAACGCTTTGACCTACAGACTTTAAATTTGGTACAAAAGTACCTTACGGTTAAAGTAAGAAGCCTATTGATTTTCAGCCAAATCGTTGTAACAGTACCGGAGTAACGGCCAATTAACCGTTACATGCTAATCAAATGGGCAAAACATATTATTGCATGAATCGATACATTAGAGCATTGGCATCAAACTTTGTCAAAAGACCTTAGTCTAAAACTTAATAGTTTTGGAGATACAATCAAATAACGTAGAAGAAAGAAGAAAATTATATTTTTTACTTTTAACATTTAAAAATCAGTAAAAAGTACTTCGAGCACTACTTTATATTTTACTTACAGTACTAGTTACTTTCCGATGACATTTTTGGTCAGTTTAATTTACAATTTCGTAAAATACAAGTTGATACCTGATTTAAGTTTAAATTTAAGAGTTTTTCACAACTTTTAGAAAACGTGTTAACTTTACATATGAACCGTTATAGTACAATGTATTCATAGTGATCAGTAACGGATATAGTTGAAATGCATTTGGAATTTTCAAATGTCTTAAAATATCTGGAATGCAAATAAATCAAACAAATTCTTACTATTTTTTACCAACTGTAACAGAGTCTTTTTTAAAAAATCATGTATTCCTTTTATTGTATTTCCAAAAATCACAAAATATCGATTTTGGCCTAAGTATAAGTATATTTACTTATTACCCCAAAAAAGCTTATCAAAGTAATTTATTACATATATTGCCTTGTCATGTATTTTATAAGATTGTCACGTTATATTTTCGTTTAATATATGGCCTTCTAGAAAAACTTCCACGCGTGCGAGCAATTTATATAAAAACTAAACTCTACAACCAACAGGTACGCTTAACCGACAATTTTTCATGTATGTATGTCAGGCCAACACGTCCAGAAATTGAATAATGCTAAAAAGTTAATTATTTTATTCTACCTCAAATATCACATATATGTTACTAGGGCTTAATATATTAGTATGGTTACTTAAAGTAATGGCATGCATGTTGCTGTGAGCAGTATATTCTACATTTTATCCATAATGTTGCGCTAGGGAACATGCAAAGATACAATTCGTATATTTTCTATTCTCTAATTGTGACTAGGATTCCAAATTTCATGTTTGCTTGCAACTTATAACTCTTTAGATGAAGTATTGTATGTTTATTTTTACAATACAGTATGGTAGTTTTGCTTTTGAAATTTATTTTTTACATATTTATCTCACTTGAAACTGCTGCCTCATTTCCACATTCGGAAAATATTTTGTCGCTTGATTCTCATTTGAAGTTATTTCAAGATTGTTCAATTCAATTGGCTTTTAACGAGCTGATATCGCAATCATTTGGAAAATTGAATGTAAGT
>JAQFXM010002493.1:0-24548 GCA_034693345.1 Entomobrya multifasciata
GCACTTTTGGTGCATGACAGTGCGTGGTGACCAAATTCATCCGCTTGTTTTCCGCAAGAACATGTGTGGGTTGAATAAATTTTCAAACCTAGCCTGAGAGCTACAGAGATCCTCAAAGTTTCTGGGTCAAGGAGAGTGCCAAGATGGGGTGAAGGAACAGCACTGATCCAGTCTCCAGATTCTTTTTGGGAAACTGCCAACAAACGGGCTTTCGTGTGATCATCAATTCTGGTCAAATTTTGAAATTTATGGTCTATAAGCGGGAGGTCCCAGTTTTTTTGAATATGGGGAACGGATGGTTTTTCGTTGCTTGTAAGTTTTGTCCATAGATTTTCAGCAACTAAAAGTCTATCGTTGTTTTCAAGTAGTGAACAATTTAAAATCGATTTGGACAAATTGCTTGCAGCATGAAGGGAAGAACAGTAAGCAGGTAACGCGACGTCCTTTAATTTCCGTATTCCTAATCCTCCACTGGATACTGGCAAAGTGGCTTGTGACCAGGAGTCATCAGTCAATTTACAATTAAGTTTTTTTTCTAAACAGTCCTTAACAAGAAAGTCGAATTCATCAAGTTTTGCACAATCCCACAACGGAGTAGTTCGTAATAGAAACATCGCCATTGGCATTGAGACACAATTTTTTAGGAGGTACAGAGCAGTATGGGGGTTAATAGTTTTCAGACGAGTTGTAAGACGCGAATATATTTCGAATTTTTTGTTTAGAGTTACTAATGCAGCTGCGTCTGTTAAAGGAGCGCCAAGCAGAGTTAATTCCTCATCCTTTAAGATCTTGATTTCTGGAGTAGATTTACGGAAGTGAGAAATAATGTCCTCCTTGATGTCGGAGTCCGGGACATAGAGTTCACATTTTGAAACATTTATTTCCAATCCTATTAAAGCACTTTGATCAATCAGTTTCTTCAAATCCGCCATCACTGTTTCATAATCTCCACCAATAGTGCCGTCATCTAAGTAAAATATTACGTATTCAGAGGAAAGCGTTTCCACAATCGGGTGTAATGCTAAACTGAAGGCAAGGCATCCAGCGGGACACCCCTGCTGACAACCAACTGCTGAGGAAACCGTTTTTGAACCATATATCAATTTGGATGGACGAGAGTAGGCTTGCCACATAAAGGGGTAGAGTTCAGGTGTTTTTGATCCAATTTCTGCTAAAATCGTGTCCCTTTCAACTGAATTAAACGCATTCTTAAAGTCAATCTTGAGTAGTACTTTGGAGGGCGATGTAATCTCATTTAAGAACTTTCTAGTACAATGTACAGCGGCCTCACAACCTCCACGAATGGAAACTCCAACTTGCTTAGGCCATAAATAAGAGTGACTAATTTTTTTACTTATTTTCCCTACTCCAACTTTAGCAGCTAATCTCCTGAAAATATTCCCAACTGCAATAGGTCTAATACCGCCATCTTTCTTGTTCAAAGCTATTAGAATTGCACCATACATATATTCACAAATCGAGTCGCATAGCTTTCCAGCAAGAAGGAAGTTTACTAAGTTTGTTAACGAAGAGAGCAATTTTTTTCCAGAGGGACCGCAATGCTTAGCTGTCATGTCTTTTAGGTAAATCGGTTTAATTCCATCCATTCCTGCTGCTGAGTCCTTTGAATAGTCACTTAATGCATCAATGATAGATTTCTCATCGATTTGGAATACATTAGACGAAGGTGGAGGAGGAAATGATATGTCACGTGATGGGGACGGATGTTTGGCGAGTAAACTTTTATAAGTGTTGTCATTATCTGGGGCAAGTGAGTCATCAGAGGTCAGCAGGCGCATTGCATTCCTAATACCACCGTTAGCTACTTTTTGTTCAATTCTCCTTCCAACAGAAAAAGGTTTGGATTTTCTTTCCTCAGTGTTCCAATTTAGTTGGCCATGTTTTAAATTACGTTTGACTTGAGAAGTTAGAGAAATCTTGTCTTGTTTCACGGGAAGGCACAGCGAACCATAACTCCACAGGAAGACAGCTTTCCATGATTCTTCATCGTTGTTGGCAATAGCATAATCAATTAAATTAGACAATCTTTCAGCAGCAAACGTTCGGGCACCTTTGGGAATCTGGTTGAGTAGCTTGATATTTTTTCGAGCATTCGATAAAATGGAATGTAAAGATTCATTTTTGTCCTGTGAGGGTTGGGAATCGAGCTGGGTAGGCAAACTCAAATTTTTGTGTGCTGCTTTGATGTGTCTTCGAAGACCTTTTTCTCCTTTGTAAGATTTACTTCGTAATTCGGCAGGGCAGTGGGGACAAAAGACCGACAACGGTTCAGAAGACAGTAAATTAGGAAGGCAGTTAGAACAAAACCAATCATCTGGATTGTTTTTGATTTTTTCAAATTCGGAGTTATCCACATTAATACATAAGCAATGGAACCAGATTTTACAGGAGTTACATAAAATCATGGGAGATCCATCATCAGGTATGTAGGCTCAGCGTCCAATGCCTTTGGATGAGGCTGGGGTTTCAAGATTCTTGATATTCTTCCTGACATCATGGGGTAAAATCTCAAAATCTAGTTAATTGGCGAGCTAACAGAACTGAATGTTTTGGCGTTCCACTTGAAGAAGTTGAGGTAAGATTATGGCGTTTTTCAGAATGACGTATTCTTGCTTCTGTTTGTTCACTTATAAGTTGTAGTTAATTTGAAATATTTTGTTTGATTTAGGCTTCAATAATTCGGTGGACTGGCGACTTAAACTTCATTTGGGTCACGGTCACACAAACGGGGTCCTTCTAAGTCTTCAGGTTTTAGTAACAATTTAGTTGGACACTTGAAGCGCCGTGAGGTTGCTTGGAGAAAGTGCATACCTTCAAGTGTAGATAACCACAAGTAGCGAGCAAGTAGCAAGTAGCCGCTTTCTTCGTTTCCTGTGGTCAGTGATCCTTCCGATACACTTGCCAATCTACACTTTTCCTGTAGATATTTCGATATTTTTGATGTTTTATGTTATGCATACACGTATTTACTCCATAGACGTGTAAATAATTTACTTTATGGTGCAGTTTTTGTGTGGTTGTGATTTTATTTATCTTTTAGGACGAATTAATATTGCACACTAATATCGTAGTTGTGTACAATAAGTTAGGTTTATGGAATTTAGTTATAGTTAGTTATGCTTTCTGCAAAAAGACTTTTAAATTAGAATGTGAAATGTATGCAGACGCATAATTTATAGACAAATGTCAGCTAGTTAAGTGAATAGCGTAGTTCACCTACTGACATATACTGATCAGAACACATCATCATGAATCCTGCTGGCAATAACGCACATATGATGATGCCAGGTGGGATTTTTGGCGCTGGAATGGCTGTGCCTCCGCAGCAGCCCCCAGGTGGTGTCCCTTTTGGGTTACCTCCAGGCCTCCCTCCATTTCTTCCGGGAATGCCGATGGGAATCGGTATTCCTCCACCGACTGGGTAAGACTACTCAGTTGTTCTTATTCTGGAATCGTTTCAATGTGATGAACATACTTAAATGTAAACGTAAAATAATATCACGATTTTAGCGCGATGCCAGGTGCGGTAGGCCCTCCACCCGTTGTTACAGCTGCTGCTGCACAAATTTCCGTTGGACCTTCAGCAATTACGTCCTCTGAATGGACCGAACACAAGGCTCCTGATGGAAGAACTTACTATTACAATAATAAAACCAAACAGAGTTCGTGGGAGAAACCCGAAGAGTTGAAATCTCCAGCAGAAAAACTTTTAGCTCAGTGTTCCTGGAAGGAGTACACATCAGACGCTGGGAAGCCTTACTACTACAACGTCACTACAAAAGAAAGTAAATGGACTATACCTCCGGAACTTGATGAAATCAAAAAGAAAATTGCTGCTGAAACACAAGGGAAAGTTTCAAATGTACCGAATTTAAATGTGGCTCCGCCTGTCACGAATGTGTCGCAGATGATTCCACAAATGCAAATGTCCCTGCCAATGTCTGTTGCAATGTCATCTGCAGTACCTCAAGCTATGGTTCAACAGTAAGTTCAAAATGCACTTACTGCAATGCTTTGAATTTTGAATCAGTGAATAGCATAATATTTTATGGTTTAAAACTTTTAGAATGCTTCCGAGTTTCCGCCCATCCGCTGTGGATCCTGCTGCAATGGATGAGTCGAGTCGCCAGAGTGTCGGAATGGGATCCATTACAGATGACAATACAATGGCTGACTCTACAATATCTGCAGAGGACACAGTCGATAAAAGTGATAGTGATGATAGTTCATCGTCGGAAGAGGTTGTTAAAAAACCTGAAGTCCCCCAAGTCAAAGATAAAAAGGAAGCCACTGAGATTTTCAAAGAGTTACTTCGAGATAAAGTAAGTCAGAAAGAAATAAAAGTAATTTCGTCACATTAATCACATCATGATGAACATGTTTAGATTTTACCACCACTCTTGTTTTTTTCCAGAATGTCCCGAGTAATGCAACATGGGAGCATGTGACGAAACTGTGCAATCGAGATCCTCGGTTTAAAGTATTTGAGAAGAATAACGAGCGAAAACAGGCGTTTAACGCTTATAAAATTCAGAAACAAAAAGATGAAAGGGAAGAAGCTCGTCAGAAAGCCAAGAAAGCAAAAGAAGATCTGGAAGCTTTTTTGTTAAACAATGAAAAGATGAACAGCATTACTAAATATTATCGATGTGAGGAAATGTTTGGAGATATGGAAGTCTGGCGAGGAGTTCCTGACGCTGATAGACGAGATATTTACGAGGATGTGATAGTATTGTTATCCAAGAGGGAAAAAGAGGAGGCGAAAACCACAAAGAAACGGAATATGAAAAAATTAGGAACTTTACTGGAGGGAATGACCTGCATAACGTTTTCAACGACTTGGCAAGAAGCTCAACAAATGTTACTGGATAACGCTACTTTCTTCCAAGATAGGGAACTACTAGGTAAATTGATGTTGCATTCATAGTAAATATTATGAATCATACTTAACCGTGTATATGTCCGTTTTGGCTAAAACTTTTTTTCTCTGTTTATTGTAGCAATGGACAAGGAGGACGCTCTCATAGTGTTTGAAAGACATATTAAAGGTAATTAAGAGCAAGCATTAAAGGATTTCAAACTAGAACTAGTTTGTCTGACTTCTTATACATTTCAATTTCCAATGTTTTAGATCTTGAAAAGGAGGAGGAAGAGGAACGAGAACAGGAAAAGAAGCGAAAACGAAGAATAGAACGAAAAAATCGAGATGCTCTGATAAAACTACTGGATGAGCTCCACGAACACGGAAAACTAACATCCATGTCGCTTTGGGTTGAATTGTACCCGATGATCAGCTCAGACCCGCGATTTTCGCAAATGTTGGGCCAACCTGGCTCAAGCCCCTTAGATCTCTTTAAATTTTACGTTGAGGACCTTAAATCAAGATATCAGGATGAAAAGAAAGTCATCAAAGAAATATTGAAAGAGAAAGGATTCGATATAACGGTATAAAATTATTTATAATACGATATCTTAACTTTATTTTTGAAGATGCTCACTAAGATGATTGGAATAGACTTACATTGCCAATTTGCAGGAAGGTACAACGTTCGAGCAGTTTGCAACTATAGTTTGTGAAGATAAGAGGGCTGCAACTTTGGATGCAGGAAATGTCAAGTTGACATTTAATTCCCTGCTGGAGAAGGCCGAAGTCAAAGCAAAGGAGAAGGCAAAGGAAGAAGCGAAACGTCTTAAAGTTTTGGCCCAAGACCTGATTGAATTATTCAAGTTACATAATGTGGATTATCAGACCAATTATGAAGACATTCGTTCTAAAATAGAAAATAGTGATGCATTTAAAGCTATATCATCAGAGTCTGATCGCCGGAAAGTTTTCGACGTGAGTAGTAATGATTTAATGGGATATTAAATTGTAAATCCATTATGTGAATACATAACATTTTATCTTTGGATTTATTAATAGGATTTTGTACATGAACAAGATGAAACATGTGGGCATCACCATCATGGTGTAAAGAAGGCCAAAAAGGCGAAGAAACACAAAAAACGAGCCTCTTCGTCTGACTCTGATCGTTCACGATCAAGGTCACCTGTAAGTCATCATTTGTTAATATTGAATTTTCCATCTTTCTGATTTATAGGCATTATTTAAACACGTTGTTTTGTTGTATTTAGATTGATTCCGACTCGGAAGACGATGGTAAAAAGAAGAAGAAATCGAAGAAACGTAGAAGAAGATCTTCCAGCCATTCCAAGTCTGAAAGTCGTTCATCTTCATCAGATTCAGAGACTGATCGTAGGAAGGAGAAAAAGAAGAAGAAGCGAAGCAAGAAGAAGAAGAAACGGTCACGCTCATCTGTAAGATATACATACGAAGTATTTTAAACCATATACAAACTGTAGCTATAAAAGTGTTCATCAATTAGTATAATAATCATTTCAATTTGTATCACAGAGTGAAAGTTCAGGGGACTCTGACAAACGGAAAGAGAAAAAGTCCAGCAAACACAAAAGAGAGGGTAGTCCAGACGCAAATGAACTATCGGAAACTGAATTGGAAAAACAAAGGGCTCTGTTATTGCAGCAACTGAAATATGCCAGTGGGGATGTAGAGTAGAAAGATAAGCTTTGACTATTCAATTGTTAAAAATGAATATTGTACTTGTTAAGTTAAATGACAACTTGAAAACATCTTTCTCTCGTTGCATGCATTCTATTTAAGCAGAATTTATATTGTTATAATTTTTACGATAAATTACTTCGGTTAGAGACGTAGTAAATTATATAAAGATACATTATTAACTCATCATTCAAGTCTTGTAATCGTAAACCACATCATATATTTATTTACAATCATACTCTAAAATCTCGATAATATTGACGTATCGTAACGCACCACGCACCCATCATCAAATAGCAGATTTTATCTCTGCACTATTTAAAATGCATAAGTCTTGTTTTGATCATTGTTGGCAAATAAAGCTGATCTATAATATCATAGGAGCCATTCATGGCAATTATTTCCTCTAAAAACGTGTTTCTCACGTAATACGCTTACCATTTAGACAGCTCTGAAACTTTGTTAGCTTCTTGGCGTGCAACCCATAAGCCATGAAGTTGATTTGATTGTTCAGCAATCATCATTTCGCAGACTAACATTTGTTTGTAGATGTTCAATAATTGATAACATGAACAAATAGTCGTCCGTCTCAATTTGTTTATTATTCAACTTCATTCGGGGTACATTCACATCAGTCAAGTAGTTCATCGTGTTTGGATATGCAGTTGTGTTTCATTAATTATTTATGGATGACAATTGCCACTTTGCCACTTTCTTTGTTATACAATACCATAAAGAACTTTAATGGCACTGACATTATGACTTACACCCAGCTAGTAAAATGCATCAATTTTTAATTCAAATCGCGTGTTGCATCACGGTACTGCATCAAATTAACAACTAGAATATTCAAGTTAAAGAAATAGTATTGCCAGATTATATCTTGCAGATATGCATAGAAAGTTTGACTACGATATGACTTTTAATCAAGGTTACAGAAAGGGATGACTGCAAAAAATGCAAAGCGCATCCAATTAGGATGTGACACTTTGTCATGCTTCGCAGTAGTGATGTCATGAAAGGTAACGGACTCTAAAACAACATTAGCACGTGGGCTAGTCGGCTTCCGCTGTCAAATTGTTGCTGAGTATCAATGACCGTTAGACGAGTACAAGTTTGATAATTTGCAATAAGTATAATAGCTAGTTTTGTTGATTTTAGAGCTCTTTTGCCATTTCATAATTAATATACTTAAGCATTTCCTTCTGCTTTGATGCGAAGAACGGTCATGCGATTTTTGTTGTCTACCTTCATTTTGTTCTGGACGCTGAACAAGTAACAAAATTTTGCAGAAAAGAAGTTCATCCATCAATATCAATCGGGTAGATTGGAGATGCTTGGAAAATCAAATCATTATGCAAGGTTTTCAGAAGTAATAAGCTAGCAAATAGGTTTTATGCTTCCTTCCATAAAAATATTTTTTTAAACATAACATTAATCACAGAGACCCACCCTCATTGTCTTATCGTTCTCTCTCGTCATGGGGCATTTAAAATAAGTGTGTTTCAGTCATTTAATAAGAGCTGCAATTATCAGAGTTTGATAGGAGGAAAATTAAGTATTGTACATATGTTCTATGTATTTTTGTAACTTTCCTTTTAGTTAATATGTAGTCACACATCTTAAAGCCTCATAATCGTATTCGTGTTTTTAACAGTCATTACGCGAAATTGTTGAGAGATTAATGAAACTGTTAAGACTTCAAAGTAAGAATAGATTCAGCATAAAACTATGTAATTATGTCAGCATTTAACGAGAAATGTCTTAAATCAATCCTTTTTCTTTTGATATAAAAGTAGTGATGGCAGTTTTCATTTTTTCATATGCACAGACTTTTCTGACATTCAACTGTGCGTTTTATGTGCGACTCATAAAAAACGCCTTCATTTCATGAAGTTTTTATGCATAAAATATACTACATACGTTAAAATCGATAATAGTGGCTAGTCACGTAGTAAACTGCTTTTTTACAAAACAATTTAAGATTAATGTTTTGAATGAGATAAAGCGTTTTTCCATAAAAAGCAACTGTCTAGTATCGAAATTACTACTGACCAAACCCATTCACCATTCAGCATAGATAAAAGTAAAAGTACTCTACACTCTAGTTGCCTCTGAAGAATTTTAAAAGCAAGGGAAAATAGTGGACTGCAAATCATGATCATTGAATTTCAGCAAAAACTTGGTCGTAATATTAATTACTTTTGAAGTGCGAATCGAGATGACTGGGGACTTTCCCGATGGTACATGAAAGTTTTAGAGTTTCAACCAAATCGGCGAACGAAAATTGAAAAGATGAAGACTAATGATTACACTACTCATGACATCCTATAAATTTCATTAGGGTCAATAACATGAGAACGCCAGTCTTCAAGAAGCCAACAGAGTTGCAAGTTGCAATCACAATATGATCACAATCAGTTCGGAATGCGTACTTACATAACAAATTAAGTAAATTTTACAAATTTTTCGATACTGATGCATGGCCTTCATTAATAAGCAATCAATCTTGTCAATTTAATTTGTTATAATGGGAAATGCAACTGTCTTTTGTAGGTACTCTTAAACGATCATTAGAATGGATTTACCATTTTTCAGTTTCTACAAGATGACCACTAAATAGTTGATGTTGACATAATGTCAGTTAATTGTGCCAAATCGATAAGGGCACTATGCATAATTCATCATTACGTACTTTGAATCTACGTAAGACTGACTGTTATCTATTTTGTACCGGCGACTAAAAGGAAAATTGAATTAAAATGTTTGTTTGTTACATTTTATTAAAAATTTCCACTTTTTTATGTTCACGCTATTATGATGCTGTTGCTGATATTAACGTTTTTTGCTGCGACTTAATGTACCTGAAGCAAATGACAGGAAGAAAGGGTGGTGCACTACTCGACTACTGTGTCGAGATCGAGAGTAATAACAATTTTACACACTTTTACTTTCATTTCACATTTCTTCTTCATTTAATGCAAGCTTATTAGACGCATATTATTTTTCAAAGTATTATTAGTACAAAAAACTGATATTTTTATAATGAGAAAAAATATATAATTTGTGTTCGAGTGTGCTTTGTCTTAATTTTAACTCACCTGTCATCATATTGCACGAGAACATGACACGTTACATTATTTTTTCATTTGCTTTGCAATTCTTAATGCCGATTGTCCTGTGGGCCTTCATACCTTTATGATTACTCTTCCATCAAATTTGACAAGAGAAACAAACGTACATGCATAATATTTTGAAACTTGCAAACTAGCATAAAAGCAAGGCAATTGCTGTTCATCTCAAAAATAAAGTATACACATTACAGTAAATAAACTTTTAAAAACAATATTTCAAATGCCTGAATACCTGCAGCAGGTGCTTGCATGGTGTACGGCACAAGTATTACAATCCTTCAAATATTATGTCTCTCATTGTTTTTTACTTGTACAAGTACTTTACTAGCAAAAAAAGTAAAAATTTCTTTAAAGTTCAAGGTAAATGGTAAAAAAAGGAACAACAAAGGAAGTGAGCTTCTGTCCTGTCCTGTCTACCTGACGCACAAAAGGAGTAAATCATGTACAAGTAGCATTTATGCAGTTTTTATGTATGCATTTCAAATGTGTACATTATCTGATTCTTCACCTTTGCGAACTTGCGATGCAAAACCCATCCCACAAAGCGAATTGTCGCTGTCGCTGCGTTTCGCTGTGTACGCAGTACCAATAACTACAGCGCAGCGTTTTTATTTTCAAAAGAAAACAAATGAGAGACTCTAGAACTTGTTTTTTTACAACTTATGTCTTATGATGATGCGTTTTTGAAAATGTTACGATATGAAATGAGTGTGTGGGTACATGTGTATAATATGTAATTTCTAATGTGCATTAGCTTTTTTATACTATTAGTTGTGTATGCATTAGTCGGTAATTTTTCAAAATTTGATTGCGTAGCACCTTTAAAAAGGAAGGTGGAATAGTTGCTCGGGTCAAGTAGTTGGCCAGATTCCGACCGGTGAACATATATTTGTTAAAAAGTGTAACTGTTCTTTGGTGATTGAAAGTTTTATCAGAAGAAAACTAAAGATAAAAGATTTTTATGATGAAGGTTCTCGTGGTAAGGAAATAAATGTTATAAATATGGATTTTTAGGGAAATGTGCTATTTTAAGGTTAATTCCGGTGGAGTTGTGAAAAACAGAAATATGTACTCTAAACAATTTTTGTGTTTCTTCTGTGTATCAGGTACTGGCATCTTTTGGGATGCTAGTTTCAGCTGCCCCTGATTACAACCAACAACAATATGG
Organism: Entomobrya multifasciata; assembly: GCA_034693345.1. Taxonomy (NCBI): domain Eukaryota; kingdom Metazoa; phylum Arthropoda; class Collembola; order Entomobryomorpha; family Entomobryidae; genus Entomobrya; species Entomobrya multifasciata. Next base: position 10,904 of record JAQFXM010002493.1, read on the forward strand.
TCCTCCACTTTTCCCCCACCCACAACAACAATCGCAACCTCAACCTCATGCTCTGCCTCAACAGCATCAGCAGCAACATCAACAGCAACATCAACAACAAATTCAGCAGCAAATTCTACAACAAGTTCAACAGCAACATCAAGTTCAACAACCGCAGCAACAGCAAATCCAACAGCAACCGTTTATTCCAAGCCAGGGATATAATGGCCCATCACCTCCGGACAGAATCGGATTTGCCCCATCGTCTCAGTATGGAAATCCAAGCTCTGGATATCCAGGTGGTGCCGGTGGCTACAGTGGAAGCTCTGGAGGTTCCGGTGGATACAGCGGAGGCGGTGGTGGAGGTCCCGGTGGATACAGTGGAGGTGGAGGAGGTGGATTCGGCGGACCAGGAGGCTTGGGCGGTTTAAGTGGACTTGGAGGTGGTGGCCCTGGAGGCGGTGGAGGATCAGCTCCAGTAATTCATAAGCATGGTAAATTTTATACGATTTTAGTCATTTGTATCATATTGCCCCAATCCCATATAAAGTAGGTTATCATAATTTTCTTTATTTTTCCAGTATATGTCCACGTGCCACCCCCAGAACCCCAAGCCCCAAGGGCAAGAAGACCAGTGGCTCCCCCACCACCCCCACAGAAGCACTACAAGATCATCTTCATCAAGGCACCTACCCCACCCCCTCCAGAAATCCCAGAAATCCCACAATTACCTCAAACTGAGACCAAAACTCTTGTATATGTGCTAGTAAAAAAACCGGAGCCAGTGCCGCCAATAAGGTAAACACTGATAAACTGATGATCATAAAGTTTTTATAAAACCGCGTATTTCAAATTTTAAATTCGAATTTACAGGATCCCTGCCCCAGCTCCCACAAAGCCTAGCAAGCCTGAGGTATATTTCATCCGCTACAAGACCCCCGGAGGTGAAGGAGGCCCCGGTGGTCCTTCCCCAGTATTATCTGGTTATCCTGGTGGCGCTGATTACTCATCTGGAGGTGGTGACATTGGTACAAACACCATCGGCACTGACTATGGCGCTCCTGGTCAAGAGTATGGAGCTCCATCATACTAGAAAGGTCATTATCTAGGAAATATAAGATTGGCCATGTCATGAGGTATTCAGTTAGACTGTCAAAAGCCATATTATTGAAAGCTTTTCTCTCCTAACTCCCTGCCTCATACTGAACTAATTGGACTGGAATTCCGAATTTTGACTAGTGACATTATTGGACTTAATTTATTCACTAATCTGACACGCTTCAACAAAGACAATTTTTTAACTCTCTTCGTGTGACTCTGGGTGTATGTGAGACTAAAAAAGGGGAATGTGTTCCTACTTTCTTGAATGAATGATGTGAGAATGTGTGACTTTCTGTGACTATCATTTACGTATAACTTTTGGGTATGCATGGGAGGGTAATTCTTTTGTGTGTAAAATGTATGTAGTTTTAATTCTAATGCGCGATATCTTTTTCAAAATGCCAAAGATAAGAACATCATATTATCATATTTAAGAAAAAAGTCATATTTTTTATTAGATAAAAAGTCAAAACTTTAATCACGTATTTTTGTGGAAACTGAGACCGGTTCTTGTTGTATTTTCTCTCTCTGTTTTTTTCTTTAGTTGTACTTATATTTAAACTAACTTAAGTATATTTGAGGTCATTACACACACTCAATACAAAAAAGTATTAATATATTATAACTACTGATAGTACCAGTATTTAATATTTAATTGTTAATTTGGAAAACGTGGCATGATCGTCGGAAGTTTTTTTATTAATAAAAAAGTCAGATTTCATAAGAATAATTGATTTCATCGGATGTGAAAATTATTAGCATGAAATGAATGAAAAGGCACACGCCTTTAACCATGTCGATTTTTTATATTGTTTACGTTGCGTTCACCTTCACTTTCATTCAAACGCAAAAAACACACAAAAAAATCACATAATGGGAAAAGCTAGCGAAAGTGACCAAGAAGGCATGTGATGTCGTTATGTAAATTCATTTAGAAAGTGAGAATGAGTTGAGTGCATGCTAAAACGTCAAGTCAATCGGAAAAGCTCGCAATTCTCATCATTGCCGTGCCATGTCATCATTATATTTTTATGAGTATAGCTATTTTCTTACTGACTAACTTACAACAATGGACAATGTAATGTTGTTTAACGCTTTGAAAAAGTTGATGACATGCTAGCACGAGCAAGTCGAAGTGCACTTACTACACAGCAGGAAAAAAACAAGTCTATAATCTGCAAGTGAGCTGTAAGGTGAGTTGGTGACGATGATGATGATGATTAGCTGGCTATGAGCTTATAGTATAGTTTACTAATAAGCATTTAGTTGGTTTATAATGACTAAAAAACAAGAAAAAAATCATTCATTTTTCTTATGATAATAATGCAATAGTATAGGTGTCTGTGTGGTATATATGTTTACAGTTGCTTGCGTTTTTTTGCAACATGCGTTTTCATGAGTATTTTCAATTTTCAATGAACTTGCCCCACTTCTTCTGTACCTACTTATTATAAAGGCGTTATATTCATAATCATCATCATCATTTCTGTCTTTATGAAAACCGGATAGAAAGATTATAGGAAGTAAGCAGTAAATACTTTAATAAGCACGCCACGTTTGCTTTATGAGTGGGTAAATCTTCATCTAATCATTATTATCCGTTTAAAGTTACAATCCAGTAAAATATCATTTGAACATGATATGATAATGATAAGAGTGAGACTTGCATACAAGCAAAACGAATAGCTGTTTTTTAAAGTACAATAATGTCGTTAGTATTTTCATTTCATGTCACGACACACAGGTGACAAGATATGCAATTACACGCGATTCTTGGTGACTACAATTATGCTAATAAATTTAATTACAGGTGTAGTAAGAAAGCTATACATACGCTTATAATTGGGTTTGTGTGCGTAGGTAGATTAGCGTAAGTATTAGCTCTAATTTTTTATAGTTTTATTTAACAAGGTTTATGATGAGATACTCATTTAACCTTTTTTTCTTTTTCTTGCTCCATATCCTTAATAAGTTTGTTGTGTGGACACAGAAAAGAAATCACAGTTCAGTGATTGTTCACAATTTCCAATGGTCTTTAAGTAACCTTTTTTCATGGTGGTAATCAACATGAATATGAACTGGTGCTTTAATCACTATAAATTATCATGGCTTTCTCTAAAGTTCAGACTATGATCATTGATCCTTCTGTGTGCGTGAGACTTGAGACAAACCAGGCAGACGAAGAGACGATGTCAGTAGTTTTATCCTACAAACCTTGTTTTTTGTGCAAAATGGAATATTTATTACTATCACTTGAGTTTTGAGTAAGTGCGTATATAATGGGTGTTGAAGTCATTATTTTAGCAACTGAGCTTGCTTACTCCATCACACCATACCACTTTTTTATGCAGAATGAATTTGTAGAGACAACGGCATAAACACGAACTCCTATTGTAATTACCTAAGGCTTCATTATCATCAAAAGCAATCACAAATTTTGTTTACAATTTTTTTGCAAAAACCACCGCATGGATTTTATGATGGATATTAGAAATCCATTTATTCTGCATCATCGTCAAATATTTTTAGTTCCTAAAGCGCTGTCGCTTCTTTTGACGGAAATGATATGAGCGTTTATGTAGACGATGATGATGATGAAGCGAAACTTTGAACGTACTTGTAATACAAGATTTCATGCAAGATTGTAGATTTAATGTTGATGCCCTTTTGCAAATCGCAATTTTCATTAGCCAGCATTAAGTTGCAATCGCAATTACGTGATATGGGCAACAAAGTGATTTAAGTGATTTTTTGTGCATAGATAAAAAAAAGGTGAAATGCAATTTTTTAGGGTACCTACTACCTACTGGTTTTGTACAGCGTTACACTGAATAATATATTGAGATGAAGGACCAAATGTCAGTGAAAGAATTTTTTAAATGAAATTTGTGCAATAAAATGTACTAGACCCTCAAAATGCCTACAGCATTTTTAATCAAAGCCCCTTCTATCCAAATTTCATTTTTAAGTTCAACGCACACTAAATCACGACGAAAATCCCCTAAATTAAGTTTGCTCATGGCTACTTGAAGAAATCACGAAAAAGGCTAAAAACTTTCATGCATATAGACTAGACATATATTTAGGTAGGTATGTTTTACGATTATGCTCACTCAACTTAATAGTTTAAGCGTGCTTAAGAATGGACGATTTGACCGTATTTAACGTCGTACCAAGGGGTATATGACACTGAAATCAATGACCGTCAATCGAGAATCCAATACTTTTTTACCTCTTATGTAAATAATTTCTACCTGACCTTGTGAAAATAATTGTGGAAATGAACATAAGCTAACTTGTCCAGTAAACATATGTGTTTAATAAGTTTGTCGGTTAAACCATTTTATCAAACTTTAAGGTATATAAATTGATATAAAAATTATGTGAATACGAAGGCCATCAGAGGAACGAGAAAAATGCGTTCAGTTTACATTTAAAAATGATAAGAACTCACACTAAAATAGCGTACTTGAGTACTTCCATCATATATGCATCATTGCAAACCTAACCAAAGATTACCTTTCTGAATCTAGTATGCATTTATGATAGTCTAATATGTATATTAGTATAATTATATGCAATTCTGCCATGATTCATGATTATTTTAAGCCAAAGCTTTAAGATTGCTACTTGAACAGCTTTTCTATTGTGTTTGGTATTTCTGAAATGCTAGTTTAAGTGCAAGTGAAAGCTGCTAGACTGCTTTGGAATGCAATTTAATATGCAGTTATTTCTTCACTCTTACTTCATGAGTAGAGTTTTTATATGTGGTCATTTGAAAGATGTGAATCTTTAATGTGAATTGCACATGAAACACTGATGTCATTTCTCACGAAATCATAAATTTTATACCGACAGATTTTAGACATGTACTTTTTTTACTAGCCAGGGACAGGACGTGAGTGTGCTATATATGTGAGCAGTATCATTTCTAATGTGAAACAATAAATTATAGGTTCAAGTCAATAAAAACGTGAATTCATAACAATTCTAGTTTACTTTTAAAATGATGGATGCGTGGGTTAATGTTTTGTTTTGATGTTTTTTTCGACATCAACTGGTTTTAGACTAGAGACATACTTGAGACTTTGAGTATGAACTCTAACTTTCAATTATGACGCATGGCCATTTGATCTTATGTAAAATAATTTGCTCTTTATAAAAATTACCATTTTAAAAATCTCTTTAATAACTTGTTATATGTATAAAACTTGGTTATGTTTATGAGCACACCTTTAAAATTTGTATAATAAATTGTATTACATAAGTTAAAAAATAAGTTAGGAAAATATTCTATCAGCATTAAAATAATATGTAAACTATTTAAGCACTGAAGCTATTTTCGCTGGCAGCAGGTGCGTCAACAGACTCGGGACTCTTTGCAGTTTCACTTCGTTTCATGAATCCACTGCTTCCATAGTTGGAATCCATTGTTGCTGGTTTGCTGGGTTCTATTTGAGAGTAAGGGATGGTGATTGAGCCGGCGCTATCTGGAGATGAGTATGAAGGCATTTGGAAAGAACCTTTAAAGAAAATAATGAAAAACAAAGTTAAATGAGGAAATGATTCTTCTGAATTGAGAACGACGTGGAATTTTTATTTACCTGCTGGTGCTGGGTTGTAAGTAGCTTGTTGCTGGAAGTTGTCCTGTGGGGCTGCTGAAAATTGGATTGTGATTCCATTGCTGGCTCCATACTGCATGTTATCATATCCAGGGGACGCGGGTCCCATTGGAGTTCCATAACTTGGAGATGGAGGAACAGCATTGTATCCAGCTTGTGGCTCGGCGTATGAGGAGGCTGGGGCACTGTAAGCTCCAGATGGCTCATTGTACCTTTGACCCTGAACTGGTTGGTAAGCGAAAGTCAACGGACTTCCCATGTTTGGCTGATAACTGGGGGCTGCTGGGGGATTGTAGTTGTTTCCGTAATTGTTAGCAGGTGGAGCTTGGTAGTTATTTGATGCTAATTCATAGTTCAAAATTTGGGGTTGCACTTGAGGAGCATATTCTTGCGGTGGGTTGTAAGCAGGGGGGTTATAGGCTGGTGGAGGAGCAGCTGGTGGGGAGTAGTTGGGGGCAGCAGATGGAGGAGCAGCTTCATAGTTTGTTGGGGGTGGAGAGGCGGGTGGTCCGTAATCTATATTTTAAAGGCAAAATTATAACATATTTACTAGAATACATCTTTAAATCAAGATGGGATTATTGTTTTTTACATTGGAATTCGATTGGCTACTTACTTAGATTACGAGTTGGAGGATTTGGGGCATTGAGAAATCCTGCTGGGTATGAGGGAGGATGTGGTGGAGGTGGCAATCCAGACCCAATATCCACTCCATAAGGAACAGGTCTCAGGGATAATCCGTCAAACTTGTGAAATTTCCACAAGGGATACATTCCAAATCCAGCAACATCAGGAATATTGTATGCGGGCGCAGCAGGAGCTGATGCAAAAGGGTTGAGACTGTACAAATGGTCCATAAATCCACCACCACCGCCGCCGCCACCACCACCTCTATCTTGAGCTGGTGTTTGCGAGAGAGTAACCGTTCCACAATTCGCTACACATAATACGGCACCAAATATTGTTGCACTTAGCATGGTTGCACACCTCCTTCCCCTCGGCTACAAAAAAGGAAGAAAAAAATAAGTAAAATAAAACAAAAAGAATTTTTTATAAGGATCACGACACGGTGATCATAAGAATTTTGCGTTGTTCCTTCCTGTTTTTAAAATTACATTAGCTTCGTGTATTCTTTAGTCACGTACACTCAGGATGTAAAAAAAAGTAAAGGAAAAAGATATTTTATTTAAAATTAAACTTTTCGCTACAGAATAATAATAGCGAATAAGCGAGCAAAGATGCTTTTTTCAACTTACCCGTGAAAATCCTGTGGGAATCATCCTCCTAAAATGAAAATCGTATTATGTAGCTGTACGTAACTTTCAGGAACCTGAAATTTGCTACGCTCAGAGATAACAGTGAAATGTTTTTTCAACGAGTTTGACTCGTAAAATGAACGTATAGAATGAAAAAATTGCTACTTTTATATACAAAATTAGAACAAAAGGGCAAAAATATCTTTGCATGATCCCTAATGTAATTCTGGAATTACATGCACAAGTGTACTAGCCCTTTTTCAACCCTTTCTCTTTAGTCACGTGCTTACTTCGTAATATTGATATGGACATGTATAGAATCAATATGTATTGGAAGGGATGGAAAAAAAGGTGAGAGTATGAATGAATTAGATTGACAATATTATGTGAATGAATATGGGTTCATGATATTTTAACGTTGGTGTGACATTATATGACTTTGTCGATAGTTTAGAAACGTAAGGTGTATTTTATTATGATTCACGTGGTATGCAGGGTCCAAAATGTATTTCACATTTTAAATTACTACATGAAACGCTGCTTTAAACTAGAATCATCCAAAATTGTGTATCCTTTCCTTGTCTATCCAGACTTGTTACTTGATAGATAAAGTAGGACACTTGAAATATATGAGTGGACACTCACTTTAATTCCTTTCCCTTTCGTACACAAGCTTGGCAATCAAGGGAAACTCCTTTCATGAAAGGGACAAGGGACTGTCGTAATCGTAACAAGTAAATATGAAAGTGCATAAAACTGAGCATTTTTGGGTCAAGACGAAACAAAAGAATTCAAGATTTTACCAAAAAATTTCACTTTCTATGCTAAAAATATTCTACGTGGAGGATGCGGATGTGTAGACAGGAAAACAATGCGAAGAATAAGTGAAGGTGGTTTTATACGTAGATTGATAAAGGGTGCAAGTAAGAGCCATAAAATTTGTGATTTGTAACAATGTAACAAAAAGAGATGTTCCATGAAGAGCAAAATTTAGCCGAGTCATTGGTGCAATAATTATGTTACCCTAGTCCATCCAAAAAATATATATCTTTGTCGAGTTGAAGTAGCAACTTTAAGAAAAGGTAAAATAGAGATGTGAACAAACAAATTAAATGGTCAGTAAAGTATGATTGACCTAATTTTGTAATAAAAATCGATTTGGCATCTCCATTCACTTTTGGCCGGCCAGATCCAAACTTTTTATTTGTTGATGGAGTATGCATTGAGTCCTGTCATGGACTTTGGTAGGTAAGTGTATCACGATGCCCTTATTTTGGAATGTATGCAATGATAAGTAAGAATGCATGCAGCCGTCGTTCTATTTCGTTCCACTTTGCTTTTGGAACACGATGCCGATGGAATGAATGGATGGCATCAGGTAGGTGGTAGGATATCCGGGAGCAAAAAAGAGCTATGCTGTATGATATGATCAAAACATTTTAACAATAGCGTCTGCTGCAATACAACCTTCTTCTAAAGGGAATTTAGGAATTTTATTCGCTTTATTTTTTCAAGATACAATCACAATAATAATTTTAGTTATTTTACACTCATGATCTACTTCTAGATATATATTTTTTACATAGTTAAAAATGATTTTTTATATATGTATTCTAACGACCACATGTAGTATAGTATATTATTTAACTCATTCGTCTGCTCTAATTTGAAACATAATTAGCACCATTCATTGCAATAAATACATCAATTTTAGAAGGATAAAGCTACGGAAATACATTAGATCTTTCTAGAGAAAATTTGATAGAGCTAGAACTATGATTTTTAGTATTAAGTAATACATCACGATAATTTTTAGTGATTTTTTAGATTTTTTTTTGTATTAAAGTACAGGATTAAGTTGGTGACTTGGATGGGGAATACGAGACATATATTGTGACAAAGATACGAAATTTTTGTGCAGTGAATATAAGTGTTAAAAATTTTAAGTCTAAATTGCTTCCAAATATTTTTGAAATTACTTGTATGACCATTATTATTCCACACAAAGTAGTACTTATAATTAAAATCTACCCACGCTAGCTATCTACCAATCCTATTGAATATTTTGTGCTTACATTAAAGGATTTCAATTTCAATAAAAATTACGGCTTTTTATGAGTATCACTTAAATAGAGTTTTTTATAAACTTAAAAATGCTTTTTAATGCATGGTACTAAATTAAAACTTAAATTAAAAGTAGGATATTAACTAAAAACGTTTAAATTAATGAATCAAAAAGTACCAAAACGTGTATGAGTGCATGGATTTGATCGATTCTTCATTTTAAAGCATTTTATAATACAGGCATACACAACATTTTTGGATATTTAAAAATGAATTTTCAGTTTCTTCTGATTTGAAATATGTCACTTTAAAATCGACTCGAAAGAATGACACACGGCATTCATAGATCTCGTTTTTACAGTGAATTGGCATTGAAAGTTTTTTTTACTGAAACTACATATATTTTTTAAACACTGCACTTTTATGTTTTACTTTATACAATATTCATAGGCAAATAGAAGAAATAAAATTGTTTTTCATCATGTTACCCCAACCCATAGTTTTATAATATCATTTTAGTACTTTAAAACTTAAATATTTATACGATAATTTTTATGGCAATACGATACAATGTTTATCATCACGTTTTGCTTCGACGAGAGAGGTGTGCATATTATGGCCATTGTTACGATAAATGACAGAGTTGTATTTTTAAAACCAACGTTTTATCCTTTATTTCATACCCTTCCTGTCTTGCTCCACAAAAGAGCTGTCCACTACCGGTAGTTGTACAAAACCATTTCCTCCAGCACTCGTGGAGAGAACAGCAGGAACCCCATTTCTAGAGAGCATAGCCTTGACCACATCATCATGACCAGATGGATAAGACTGTCCAGTTGATCTTTTATAAATTGCAGCCCGTTCCGGAATCATTGGAATATCTGCTGGTAGTGCATATGCCCGGCTCTGGTCATAGTCGCTATTAAACAGCTAAAAATACACAAATAAACAGATAATGCGATTTCTTGCGTGAGCCAAAATATTATGTCTTGTCGTTTTCTTATGAAAGCATCGTTAAAAACGGTGGTGGTTATCAATCATAATACTAAATATTTGATACAACAGTTTAGTCAACCCACCAAGGTCATTCATGAAGTTAACTATTTATGTTCAACCCCAAACAAAAGTGAAGCTTTAGATGGCAAACAGCAAAACCCAAGTCTTCACGCTTATGTTAAAAGTGAAAGTTGGGTTTGTAGAGGTTTACTTATATTTATCTTTCTACAACATTATACATCTTATTTCTTCTCTTCAGACCCCCCAAAAAGCGTAGAGCCGTGAGAGATAAAGACCTAAACGGATACAGAAATGGATACACGTCATAAGTAGTCCTTCAAATTCTTGTTAATGATGACGACTTCAATCTCTCAAAATGAACTTCTAGAGTACTGCGTGGCTGTGATGGTGGTAACTCTCAACTCTCTCTCTTCCCAAAGCCTACTAAATGCTTGAGCAGGATACATATTTTTTGGTTTCAGATTTTGTCTTTGTCTACGCAGATTTGTAACGAGAAGGGTTTAATCTCCTGTTTTGGGTTTCTTTTTCATTTCCTCTTTAATACATAAATGTCACACACATTCTTTACATCATCATCATATTTTGCTACAATTTTGTCATTTTTTGCTGTGTTTGCAAGCGTATGTGGAAAGTTTAAACAAAAAATGTTCCGGTACGATATGTAGTAGTTAAGTTTTAAGTAGTTGAGCCTGCCTCTACAAGTATATTTTATTTTATATCATCATAATTTCAGTAGGCAACTTACATCTTTCAAAAGTTCTCTGAGTCTTTCCAACCGATCTTCGTTACTCCTCGTTGGTAAGTATCGGGCAGATACACATACCATGGTAGATGTTGAAGCAAGAAATGCTGCGGCAAGCAACACAAGGGCAATCCGAACTGACATTTGACTCTCCATTTTTGTTGTCTCTTGAGCGTCTTCTTGACTGTCTGATCTGTCGACACATCATTTTAATTACAACATATAAAACATTACATTACATGTCATTTTATTTCGAAAGGTATTTTTCTAATTAAGGGGCAAAGCAAATTAAAGCATGCAATTAAATTATTTTGCGATGTGCATTAATAAAATGAGATACTCTGACTTGAAAGAGTACTTTTGAGCCGAGACTAGGTTGGAAGACTACCCAAGTAGTAAAATAAAAGCAGAGTTCATTGAGCTAACTGCTAATTCAACTTTTTGAACTTGAAGGGCAAACTGGTACAGTACATGAAACTATGTTAGCTACTTCACCGAATGAATGATTACTAGGAACTTTGTGAATAACTGAAAAGTTATTGATGTTTCAAATGTTCTGTGATATAGCACGCAAGTGAACATCTAATGGGCATATGTTTTTTGATGTAGTTTACAAGCATTCAATATTCAATTCAATGATAACGAAACGCCCACTTGTCCAAATTCTGAAATATTTTTTATCGAAAGGCCTGAGAAAAAATTGTTTAATGTCCCCTTTCCTGATAAACCCCGTCAGACGATCATTAAACGGTTAAAGGATTTCAGTTGATGTTTCACATGCACCACTTATTTTTGGTATCTGTGTAAACTTTGAATATCATTAAATGGTCTCAGGAAAACATTATTTATTGTTCAGAGATGAAAAGAAGGGGCTCTATATTATCTGGTGGTTTTCTGCCGACAAGAAATAACTGCTAGATGCATATGTACACTGCTTGTAATGTGATCAATTTCACCGGACATCTGTATTACGCCTTTGTTCCACCTTTTTTTGCTGGGAGAAGATGCAAATAATTTGCCAAAAAGACGAATGTACTCATGTGTATTCAAAATGGTGTTCATTTTCATAGAGTTTACTTTCTCCAAACTAAAAGTTTTACTGGAGTCTGCATTTCTGACTTTGCGTTTGCTTCCCCTTTGCCTACTCGTGCCACTTTTTTCTTGGGCCAATTTCTATCGAAGTCTTTTTTCTTGTAATTTATTATATATTTCGAAGTCATTCCTCCGGAAACATTTTCGCCCTGTTTCTATTACTGTGTTTCTATTTCATTTGCAATGTAGCAGACAAAGTGTTGTACGTGTGTGAACATAATCTCTGCTGTATGCCATTTCTTACATTGCCCCATGACAGAAATTTCTGTTTATTACATTGCATTTGCAGCCCAGATCCAGACTCCAAACCATATATCAAGTGTATGTACAACAACGGCATGGTATTATCATTCGAATTATAATTTTATAATTGAAAAGTCGTAAGTTTTTTAATAGGGATTTGCAACGAACCTTGAAATTTGACTTTCTTGCTAACAAAGCGTGAGGATTCTACTTTAGGAAGCACCCACGCACACATTTTCATATTCATATATCTTGTTTATATACAGTGACGTGTACAGTGACCATGTAAAATATTCTAGTCGTGACAGACAAATATCCTGGATATTCTTTGTCTTTTTTCATGAAAAAGCTAAATTTTTGCAGAAAAGCGCAGCAAAATGACTGGAGTACACAAATAGCACGGTAACACTGTTGTGTAATTTATATTTCTACTGTTTATTCCTGAGACTTGGTACATTCCCATTTTATTCTATGAGGAACTAGTAGGAGAATCCAACTTAATTCAATTTTTTATCCTGCTGGCATGTATCTCCAGTTTTGGCTCGACTTCAACAATTCATCCATTTTCTGCTAAATATACATTGTGCTAACGTACAAGATATAGTTATGTATGTGATGGGTTCATATGATATCGTCTAAGATATCACGGAATAACAAAAACGAAGTGAGACGGAATGTGGAGTATTTGTGTTTACAAACTTTGGAATTAGTAGACCATTCCATGCATGTATTCCACTCAACTTTCTAACCATTTATACTCTTTCTTACGAGTGAGTAGCTAAGATTCAGATTTTAGTGCCGATTATGTTGGCGTATAAATTGTTTGGCTGGATATACGGCGATAACAATCAAGAAGAAATTTGTTAAAATGTTTAAATCAAAGTAATCTGTAAAGGTCTTGATTTATAGCTCTTTGTTCTAAAATAAATGCCGTGAACTTCCACTTGCATTTTGCAACCAATCATTGATTTAATTGAGAACTACGCACGTCAGCAGTTGTATAGAAATGAGAAACTTTTCACAACATCGAGAAAGGATGATATTAATTATTATAGAAGTTTTTTTTGTTCGGATGTCAGATGGAAATGCTTGCTTGAATAGAGCAACCTAAGCTAAGTAAGTGTCAAAAGTCACGAGGTGAACTGACACGATGGTTGCTGCCGCTGCATTTCCGTTTGCTTATTTTACTGTTTGGCCATTGACTGCGTAATAATGTCCAAGCTACCATGAGAGAAGTTCCAAAACAATCTAAAGAACTGATCTAGCTCACATAATACAACACAACGGGTAGGTAGATGTGGGGAAACTTGGGACAAGGGATAAAGATAAATAAACCCTGGTAGACGGTTTAAGTTAGATACTCGATGAAGACTTGTTACAATTAAAAAACAATTGTTAGATTTAAAACTGAACGCCAGATTCAAATTCTGCGCCTTGAATTACCTCCATGTGCATAATTTCATTGTTCTAACTGCTCGTTTTTACGATTCGGGGTTGACCCCATTCAGAAGGGCGGGTCAAAGTCAATC
>JAQFXM010002494.1:0-24547 GCA_034693345.1 Entomobrya multifasciata
ACTTGAGTGTATCATGAGTTCAGTTTTACCTGCATTAAGTTCAAGATCATTGCTTGCAAACCATTTCACTATATCACGACAATCTTTCTGTAACTCAGTCATATTAGCTTCCAAGTTGTGTACCGACAATTCCTTGCACGTTTGGCTGTCATCTGCGAACAACACTAATTCACTGTGATTGAGACATTTGTACAGATCATTTATGTACAGCGCGAAGGCTATACTACTGATCCCGCCCCCTTGTGCTAATCCACGTAATGTATTTGTAGTTCTCGATATATCAGTGTTGAGTTGCACATACTGTTGTCTCCCGTCCATATATGCTTTGAACCAGCTTGACTCAATATTGAGGGCTTCAAACTTGTGAAAAAGCAAGTCTCTGTTGATAGTATCAAAAGCTTTTTTCACATCCAGTCCCACCAATGCATATAAATTTCCATTCTGTATCGCCGTTTTTGCTTTGTTAAGGATATATAGCTCAGCATGCTCAGTATTGTGACCAGGCCTAAAACCATACTGGTGTGCGTAGAGTATGTTATTAGCAGAGACGTATCTTCTAAGCTGTAAATATACACATTTTTCTAGCAATTTTGATATGACTGGAAGTATACTAATTGGTCTCATATCATTCAGTGTTTGGGGCTTGTCACATTTTGGAATACCAATAATCTTGGCTAGTTTCATTTTAACTGGCACTTCACACTTCGTTATTGATGTATTAAGAAAATTCAGTATGATGTCTTGAAAAGAATTAGATTTCATGAGTAAATTAAACATAAAGTTACATATACCTAAACTGTCCACACTAGTACTTTGCTTGTTCTTCATTCGCTTCCATGCATATCGCAACTCTGATACATGAATAGGTTCCAGTTTAAAAGGTTTCTTCAAGATTGATTTATATTTTTTTACTAATTTGTTTTGGACCCACACTTGTTGGTTATCATAAAATCATTGATGTAATTGGTTTATATTTTTATTGGTTAAATGCTCAAAATTATAATTAAATTATTATCTTGAATTATTGTTATGAGTAAAATATATTTTTTCTTGTAAAAAGCAAGTTGACCTTGAGACCTGTGTAAATAATACTAATAAAGCGTTTTCATCCGCCCATAATGCATAGTTTTAGGAGAGATCGTAGTATAAAATGGAATATAGATGTGAAACTGTGGAATATGTGAACTTTATACGTTTGAATTACGCAAATTTTTATATGCCCGAATCGGTTTTTATTCCGAAATAAATGGTAAAATTTGAAGTTAGAGTTTTCTCAGTTTATCGTAATTTACGACGTATTTCTTTATTACGATTAATATACATATGAAAAAAATCGGTAATTAAAACGACTGTTTCGAAATTAAAAAAGGCATGACTGAACTAGATTTCCTTTTTAGTGGTAAAAATACATTAACTTGTAATAGGTTGTTTATATTGGCTTTAAAGTCCTTAAAAATTGCAATGTATTTCCTCACAGATGACCTTGCTTTCAATTAAATTGTAAAGAAGTACTATAACGCTATGCGTTTATGCTTCAATAATTAAACTCGGGTTCCGGGTTCAACACCTCGTCATTCTTGAACACACTCATTCTACCCTGCTGACCAGGGGTGTCTACGATGGTGACTGCTCTCTCATTGAACCTGAGATACGAGCTTACTTTTCATTTTTCGGTTGAATTATTCCCAATTACATAATGCATTTACTTCATTCATATTATTTCTGGCCATCGTCGTTTTACAAGATTTTTAATTTATTCATGCTGATTGAGCTTATGCACCTGTTACTTCCATTGAACTTATCCGGAGTTTATTACAGTTCGTTGCTATTTTTGCCATTTTTGTGCAACAAAGTAACTTAAATAATTACCATGGTCTACGTATTTTTAATTATTCTGATGACACGCTTCAGTGCGGTCCGACTAGATACATGTGAGACTTTTGCAGTCTTAAAAGCCTGTTTTACTTGTTTAACAAATAATGTAATTAATATTCAGGGCAATAAATATATTTGCACACAAGGAACTTCTAAATACACGGAAGAATAAACAGTGTAATTTTCATGTGCTTTTGTAAGCTCCATTTAAATACATGGATTCGGTTACATAACAAACTTCGTTAGTAACCTGCTCCCATTTAAAAAGCATTGAATTTTGTCGATAGAAACAATTTCGGCTAACCAAAATTCGCATATTATTTTTTTACTTTACGTAGACTTTTCTCTCTCCAGTTAGTCTGATTTAACCTCCTTGGTGTAGACAACATTTCGTTTATTCATATGCAGATATGCAGTTCCTTCACAAACTTTTATTGACTAAGAAAAATGCTAGATATGTTTCCATATAAAAAATCCTTTCAAATATACATAGTTTGAGAAAGCAGGGTACTTTCCCGGAACACAAAAAAATCTGTGTATCTGTTTTAGTACATATTATTTGGAAATGGCAAAGTAGTTATAAGTTTATGAGTCCCGTCACGCATTCCTTTAGGATCATCTTTTCTTGAAGTCGAAATCTCCGGAAGTATATGACTCTTTGAAGATAGGGGCGAGGCAAGAAAGACGTGCAAACGGAATCTCTGTACATTTAAGTAGATCATAAAACTACGTAATATTTTTTATCCTTTGTGTGGAAAGAAATGGTCAATTAATTTAGACGCATGGGCAAAGAACGTCTAGACTTGAATGAACTTGCACAGCTTATGGAAGGCTAGATATGAGATGGAGAAAAACAGATTATGTTTTATTCAGAAGTATCAAACATGCCAGGATATGATGTGTAGACATGTATTCTGTTTTTAGTACCGTTGTGTCTTAAGAATGATGAAAGTCCGTTGATCTTTCTGTAAATACAGATACGAATGTGACGTAAAATGCATGATGCACATTGTATTTTTGCATAAACAATGTTTACATCAGGAATTTGCATTGAGACTTTTAGGGAGGCTAGAGGGACCCACATGCCTTTCTCCATTCTTCTTCACGACCTTTCAAAATAATGAGTTTTGATTTTTTGCTCGAACAGTCAAAATCTAATTGGTTTGTGATATGAAATGTGTTTTTATTATTAAGGTGATGATACGTAAGTTAATACATTACTGTAAAGTAAGTGTAAATTATTTCTTACTACCCTCACTCAACGTAAGCAGAATATTCAAAAAATAAGCTATAAAAGAATGTCTATTATTAATGGTGACTAGTTTATGAGAACATATTTTGGTGTTTTTATTTACTAGTTTTGTGGTTCATATCAGGATTTGACACAATCTTGCCGCTTTTCATGCTAAACCCGTTTTCATTTGCGCTTAAAATAGGTTTGACTATAAATGCAAAATACGGTAACTGTTGAGCAATTAGTTTTTACACATGAGCAGAAGCATATTTCCAGAATAATTCGTATCTCAAACTGTTTCTGTGAATATTGCAAGGAAATTCCACGATTGCTGTTCTTAATGCTAAAAAAAACTTTTAAGTAATTGAAGTACTTTACAAGTTTATTTAAATAAATCATGCGAGAGACTGTTAATATCGTTCAAATTCGTACATCCATTGATCATATATGTTATATACTTCGATTATTTTGCAATAATTAGTAAAGATATAGAAATTTTAAAATATTCATATGCATGCGTACACGAATGACACATTTTAAAATCATTACTAAAAAGAGTTTGTATAGAAATTTTGGTTAACACAACTAAAGAATAAAACCAAGTTTTCGCCAACTTTTACCTTTCACCTTTTAGGGCATTTTTAGAAGAACAAAATAAAATGTGTCAGTGTCAAACCGAATCACCAATGCACTGGAAGAACAAAACAGTAATCCCATCAACAGTTCTCATTCTCAGTGACAAATGTCTATACGCTTCACCAGCAAGGCATTGGTTGGCAAATAAAAGCTAATACACACCCACAAATAATAAATGATCATTATTATCAATTTACATATCCAAAACAGCACAAATGATTCATAAATGTAAACCATTTAAAAGCACGACAGGAAAACATAATTTTTGTACAAATTATGTAATCAAAAGTGGGCAACATGATAATTTTCAAAAAGATCGAGCACCTGTGTCTCGTTTTTCTTTTTTCACATAATGTTCTCATGTGTCTGTTTCAGTTCTCACTCAGATTTATCTCTCACTTTCATTTGGTCAATACATGTATTTTTCTCCCGTTTTACTAATCAAATATTATTTTATGTAACTTAAAACATTAAAAGCACATATGTATTAATCCTGTTGAATTTGCATGTAAATATATGCAAATATGATGTGTAGTAAAGCAAATGCATGCATATATACATATGTATCTACTGCAAATATTAAATAACAATGTGATGTGATACTTACTAAAAACTTGTTTGGACAAAATAAAAGGTCAACAATCCTGACTTAAAAGAGATTAGTAAGACTAAATTTATAAAGGTCGTATTTAATTCTCCCGTAGGGAAAACTACATGAATCGTGTTGTTAAACTACATTTACGATTCATAGTTTGCAAAGTTATAAGTTCAAATTTGAATCCACCTTTTGCAAGAATTGTTCTAAGTAAAAAACTGTTTCGTTGCATTCATTTTCAATTGAACTTGCATATCTCTAGATACCCATGAATAATCGCACTAAAATTTCACAAGATTCGTAAATACCTTATAAGTATTTCAGTACTTTCACAATTTGTACTCTCGGTACACGGTATCCATTTACAAAAAAACAATTTTTAGGTTGATATCATCTTATGATGTGAATCAAAAAATTATTTAAATATAGTATCCGGATATTTTTCATTTTGGGAAATTCCGTATGAAAAATTTAATCCATGTGTACACATTAAAATCATCAGAATATCACGCTTCAGACAAAATATTTTCATCCGTGGATCTATGTAACCGCTTTTTGCATTGGAAACGGTATTACCATTTCAATAGCATGTAATGCCTTAAGGTTGCGTGCAGTCACAGTGCACAATATTTATATTTTTGCACAACAGATATAGCCATAAACTGGACATCAGCTTGGTAAGAATTTTATGAATGAGCATAAATTAAAATGGAAAACACAGCGACTTGGAAAGTTATAAGTTCAAAACGTTGCGCATACAAATATATACAACTTGTGTAACTTCGTGCTTTTCCTTGGTGGACTCATGAACCTAAATAAGACGTAGTGTCTTCTTTTATCTGACCTTTCTGTCAGTGAAATTCACCTGTCTTATCCTCAAAGCAATAGTACATATTTTTCGTAATAATAATCGATCTATAAACAATGTATAGATATCTAGTAAAAATAGATATTTTTTGTATACATTATAGAAACATCAGTTTGAAAGGTTATACTTAATCTAAATACCAAAAACCTGCAATTTAATTAATGCTCAAGTATGTATTATGTGTAGGATTGTTTATAGCTTACTTTTTTCACTCTTTCGGTTTCATTGTATGCATATCAATTTTACTCGGCATTACTGAGCAGAACAGGGTTTGTTCTGTAGTATAGTATGAAATGTAAAACGAAATGTAGTAATAAATTTCAGTACATATTACATACATATTAGCTACATATGTATGTGTGTATATTTTTCTGTAATGGCAAAGCTTTTTTTGTAATGTCACTTTGATGGGAGTTAGATTGCTGGATTCGTTGAATGTAGAGTCATTTTATGTACACATCATCAACAGGGGAGATCTTTGATATCCCAGTGAAAGTAACACTATTCGTCTCCTTTCACTCAGCCACGTAATACGGTAAAAGTAAGCAAAAGAAGAAACCCGGGGGAAGAAGCAAAGCTATGATGTTTTCTAAGTTCTCTCTCTGCATTTTCCATTTGATGTATCTTCAGCAACCACCTTAAAATTGTAATAGAGATATACCATGCATATGATATTTTTATCTGTTGGTTTTACCCATACCCACTCGTTTTTGTATGCAATGCTCGCTTGGCTTGGCTATCATTCCATCTAGGCATCTCTTTCAGGAGCAACAGTTATTCCGCCTTGTCATCCAAGCCCAACCATGCCTGCAATATAAAGTGTATCTTGCAACGTAACTACTTATCATATCATTCTCCTATTATTTACCATTTTACCTCGATTATTCGTAGAAAGAATGGGATGGGGTTTGTTTCAAGCCCACGTGCGGTTGGTGAAAGCTTAAATTGCACAAGAGCTCTTGAGGTCCCAACCATTCACCAAGTGAATTTCAAGTGCTGCACTGACGACAACTCTCTGACTTTCTTCAAAAGTTTGTCGTTGACCACTTTACAGCACTTTTGCTCCAACAAGCATAATATTTTTTACTCAGGGTAGTACACAAAAATAGAAAGAAAACAACAGGCTAAGCCTAGCATTTAGGGTACTACACTTAACATAAAAAATAGAAAGATCGTATAGCCCCATCTTATTTATCAAAGATACGATTCGTAAAAAAAGCTCACATCACATCTATTTTTATTTTTAAACTGGCTAAAATAAAGTATTCTAAAAGAAAAACTTTCCATTCGATCTAGAACGAAACTGAAGGAATAACACTGCGACATTTTTAATCGAATCCTTCTTACATTAGCACTTTACAAATATCTCTATCATTAGTAAATACAAATCTCTTTCTAAGAACGAACGAATGATATAAAATTTTAATTGTTTACTTCTATTTTCTTCTGTCATTATACACTAAACTAGAACTTTAAATGTAATCTGTCTCTTTTTTTCTGAAAAATCTCACTAATTATGTTTACATTTTCTAATTTTCCTTCAATATTCAATTTCATTACAAAATTTCATCATCATATTCCTCATTACTAAATCTGGATAAGGGAGTAACAAAGGATAGATATTTTTGATTAGTATAAATATGTTGTAAAATAAGCGATTAATAACATATTCGTTTACTGATACGCCTACATTAAGCAATTAACTATTAAGAACATTATTAAGTGCAGAAGTTTATTCAATAATAGCTATAAACTAATAGTCTCAGTTTAAATTTCGTTAGTATACATATTATAATAAAAGAACTCTTCCCACGGCGTAATCTATCCGTTCTTTTGTACGTTTAAAAACAATTATTAGCTTTCACAGTCGTTTTGGGTCTCCAAATTCCTGGCAGCGTATTTAAAAACAGTTGAAAAGTATCATCGTACGTTTATTCACAAAAAGACTCGTTCCCTGAAACGTTGGCTTCTCTAAGAGTTTGCATTTTGATAGGAAGGCTTTGACACAATATAAAAATGCATACGTTTCAATTCTCAACTTGGAAGCTTAGAATTCTTAGCGTGGTTGTGCTTGCTTTAGTATTTTTCATTTCTGGGGCAGACTGCAAAAGAAGTGAGTTTAGTTATTTGATCATTTAATTACTATTCATTATTTGATTCAATTCATTATATGAACAAATATTATTCTAAAATTGTGTAATAGGCGCCTGTTGGAGATACGGCCATGTGTGCTGGGGTGGTAAGTAATTTAAATTTTCTTGCAGTACTTTACTTTTAGTAGATATATGTTTTTAGTATATGGCTAGTTTATCATCATGTGTGTTTGTGTTGCATACGTTTAAATTTTCAGGATGTAAGTTCGTTTAAGATTCCGCTATTTTGCTTTCTCTAAAACAGTAAAATTGGTCGGGCGAAAACTATATTTGTTACAAGACATAAATCAGTTTATTAGAAAAATATAACTCTTCCAACCCCCTCATATTGGTTTTACATTTGAAATAAGAGGTCAATAAGTCAAATGACTTAAAATATCCACATCAGAAATGACGCTGCTATTTTAGGTTGTCATAAAATATATACGTATCTCAGTATCATAATTATAACTTAATCTGTATTTTTTACCATACATACAAAAGCATTTTTTACCATGTGTATCAAAACGCATCAAGATGATTTTACTATCGTCTAATCATTTTACGACAAATCTAAAAATGGATTTTAGCTCTTTCGTTTGTCTTTTGTGTATTTCGTGTTTGATTGGAACACCGGCTCTGGCTTGACTTAAACTACATGTCTGTGTAAACCATTAAAATAACTACTGGACCATAAAAGTGATCTTTATGGTGTTTTTCAACTCAATATTTATAACACTATTGTGTTAGATCTCCACCTGGAGCTATTTAGCTGATACTGTACTGTACTGTTACGACGTCAAAAAGTGTATTTTTATCTTTATGTTGAATCCCAGAAATACATCGAAAATTCCTTTTAAAAATTAAAATTACCGTTGTCCTAAGTCAAATATCATGTGAAATTTAATGATAAAGAAGTAACAAGTTTCAGAAATCTGTTATTGAACTATACCTGTATCTGTATTTTGTTCAATGTCCTGCTTATTATTGAATTTTGACATTTTAAACTTTATATTGACGAAAAAATCTAGGATGATATAAAGTAAAAGGAGGAATCTACCCTTCGTTAAAAGAATTATTTTTGCGTGCTCTTTTTTGTATTTTTCTAAATTGTTTCCAACGGGAAAGTATAATGCTTTTTAAATGGGAGCAAGTTGCTAATCAAGTTTTTAAAAGTTGTTATGTAGCCGAAACACATGGGCTTATATGGAGTTTGGAAAATCACGCGAAGCCAAGCTTGCATAGGTATTCCATTTACTATGATTATTCCAAGGAAAAAATGCCAAAATTGTTTTATTTGATAAAAAAGCTTGTTAAACTTTGTGTCCATTTTTGTTTCATGAAGATCCATAGCCATAGCCACGATAAACGGTAAAATATGAAGGAAGTTTAACTACAGAAAATCTGAGATAAGACTTTTAGTGTAAACCGCATATGCATATGTAGCTATAAAAATGCATTAGATATGTAAAAATGTAAACACGCAGCATGTACTACTAAGGCTTTGTATGAGATCTTGGTCAGAAAACCGAAAATTCCGAAAAGAAACTGCTATTAGGTCTCATAATTCATTTTGAACTCATTTATCCGTAACAGCAAAAAGCCAAAAATAGCGATATATGCATGTTTATGCACTACTTGAATGTACATATTAGCTTAAATTACTTCGTTAGGGCAGAAAAGGAGTAAAACGGTCTTCATTAATTAAATAACAATTTTGGTTAAGCATAAATATTACTTTTTCGAACAATTTAGACTTCGTTGCCAATTAAGCATGTTTTTGATGCTTGATTGTGATTATAAAAAATCACAAAATATGAAAGCAAGGTTTTGCTTTATGCCCGTTTTAATATTATGCGAGTTGCTTACAGTTATACAACAATATAAAAGTGCAGTCTGCGCCAGAAGAAACACAATTTACCCCATTCCATAAATTAGTGTGAAAACATTTAGCAAGCTTAATATTTCAAAGTGTACAAAGCTTTCCATATAATAATACATTTCATGTGTTGAAAGTGCCGAGTTTCACACTCCCACGAGCCCCTCGGGTAAAGTATCGTACTGTTCGATTGCTGCTTGGTTGTTTGTTTCCGCTATGATGATGGTATGACGATGTCGAAGCCAAGCTGTAAAAAAGAAAGAAGCCCAGAGCCCACCTGTTGTTATGAATATGCTTATGCAAGCATTTATTTTCGTAACAAAGCTTTTGTCGTATTACTGCCTTTGCTTTGTTTGCATTTCTTTCCAAAAAGCTTGGCGAATCATGTATGACATATATGAAGGAAATGAATCCAATCCACACGAATAAATAAGTAGTTTTCGTAAAAACAGTCGATGTACGTGCGAACGTCCGCTTTTATATTTTTCCATATATATACAATATTCCCGCCTTAGAAGTATACCTAGAATCCAGAATTGTTTTAAACTGATTAGGATGTGTTTTAAAATCGATTTGAATTTTATAAGAGATTCGCTCAAACAATATGAAACGAAAGCGAAAGCATTTTGGTATAGTGGCCCACTTATTTATGTATAGGGTGAATGAGGGTTGTTTGGTACATAGTACATACTATTCCAAGTAGAATTTTGTCACTGCAAGTAAATCGGTAGAAAATTGATGTACTATCTACTATCTAGACTGGAACCTGAAAAACAAACGTTGTTCGTCATCATTATATACAAAAGAAAAACCTCAAATTACACAACTTTTTGTCTTGCTTACAAAACTACTGTGTCATTCAATGCTTGCACGAGTTGCATGGATCCACTTGTCTAGTTGACAATCTGCGATGTTTAGATTTACGATCATGATTACGTTAAAAAGATTGCCTCAAAAGAATCCCCACAAAACCTTTGTTCTCTAAATATTATGTATTTTGTATATGATAGAATCGACTATTTTGAACGTTTCTGACACTTTTATATACTATGAACATCAATAGATGTGTACGGATTCATCAGAGACGTCGAAAACTTTGTCTATATTTTGTTCGTCCATTTTAACAACACAGGAATACAATGCATTAGGAAATTCTAATATATATGCCTCCGCTAAAATCACTTGTGTTTTTCTGTATTAGGCATACAATTTGGATACAAGATTCGTTGTGGTAAATGCTTTTTTTTTAAACTAATTTGCCTGCTGATAAATGTTAAATTTGCAAATACGATTAATACATATGATATAATTGCTAACTGATAAACGTTTGCCAAAATTTGAGGTAATATCGATCTGAATTGAATCTCCTTAATCTCGACATTCTTGTCATCTCTCTGGTCATGTACGTTTCTGTATAATTTCATCTAATACTTCTTTATATTGTCAACATGTTCTTAACGTAAACACTTCATACAAGAACGATCTAGTATTCTTTCTTTAGAATATCACAACGCACGAAACAAAGGTTGCTGACTCAACGTTTCTTTCCCCTAGATAACGTAGTCCATTCACGAAATACTTCAATCGTTGCAAGTCTGCTAGCGGCATGTTATCAACTGTCAGTGAATGACATACTTTTAAAATGATAGTTTTAGCGGAGCCGAATAGTAAATAGCAGAATAATAACAGACCTGTCTTGAAATTTTTATGCATGGAAAATATTTTAGACGTGAAAAACATATACTTTGGAACTTCTTGGGAATATGTGTTACAAGACAAAACCAACCTTTCCAGGAAAATGATCAAACTAGTTATTATTTTTAAATGTCAGATTCATTAACAACAAACGTGAAATAATTTGCTTATGTGGAGTGTAGCTTCTTGAATGAAATATGTCAGATTGGTGTACTTATAAAGTTGATTGTCGCTAAATGTTACGGCTTAAACGTAACACAATTCAGGGGGGAAATATCAGCTACAAAAATAACGTTACTTGATTCTCAGTATACTTACGTATATTGAACAGATGACGAAAGAAAACAACTTCGTTTGTTTCTTGATAATTTCGACGTCATAACGACACGACAAGGTGACCCTCATCAATTGGATATCAGTTATGCTTAGGACCTATAAGGAATCGTTTTCAATTTAAAATTGGCAATAACACTTTTCCTTTTCACTGCCATTGATTCAGTTAAATTATGTTGCATTAATTAATAAGATGAAAGTATAATTTACAAAGAAGATATTCTTGATGAAATATGTATTTAAGAATGTCACGGACATAGTCAGTTTGTAATTACTCAACCGTATTTTGAATTTGAATCATTGCAGCATTTCTTCTAATGTAAGGATGATGATGTTAGATGATACCATACGTAAAATCAAATCAAACACACGTCGTCGGGCTTTGAATGCGAGACGATGAAGTTGGAAGTGGGCTATGTTGTACATAATTATGCATGCAAATTGTTCGTAATCGCAGAATACCTTCTGGTTTTTTGTATCAACGAGTAAAATCTGCACATGAATTTAAGATCTGACGTGCACAAACATAAAACAGAGCAAGAAATATTAGCTCCAAGCAATCTGCCATAACATAAATAATTATCATCAAACATTTTTCGACTTTCTTGGAAATCAAAGTCACATATCATACCAACGCATATTCATACAACAATATACGTACGATACACAAATTACTTTCCCTTCCCACGCTTTACAAATACAATACAATACAATCATTATGAAATTGAAAAATACGTATTAATTAAAAGCAAATTAACATTATAATTTTAAGCAAATATTTGTTTTAATTTATTATCAAGCGTTTATAAGGTTTACTCAACGCCCTTTCTAAAATATATTCCATTTTGTAAGTAGGTCTTCACGCAAACTAAGACATCAAGTGCACACAAATGTTTCTGTACGCGTGTGTTTGCCTTTAAGGGACACATCGAACCATAAAGTTTAACTCCTTAGATTAAACATCAAATAGAAACAAGTTAAAGAAATTCTTCGAGTCGAGTGATTAAAGAAATTACAAAAAAAGTTTATGAAAAAGAAAAGATGTCTAGCAATCTAATCAAAATGCATGTATACGGATCTATGGCTTTGTCTAGTAATTTAACTCCCACATCTGTTTCTACATGTATTGATGCAACGATTGTAGTAGTGATTCACTTATAATTTATACGAGTTAATTAATTACCATAAAAACCTAACTTTTAAACGCTGAAAGCTAGTTGTTAGTTTAACGATGGGTCGAAAAAAACTTCTAGTATTTCATGCATGCTTTTATGCTTGGAATCTTGAGAAAATGTGTATAAACGTTTCGAAATAAAAATTTCGCAGTTTCAACGTTAATGGCATTCCAAATTTTGTAAATCTTAAAAAATAATTGATTAGAAAAATCGAAAACATTTTTGAGGCGTAAAAGTTCACTACTTTTTGTCCTAATGCTGTGTTTGCAATTTTATTCGGAAATGGCACGCTGGTTAGTTGCTTGCACACTTAATGCGCCTACTTCTTGTCGATAAAACTAGGTAAAAGGATAACGATGTTACAATCTGTATATCCATCACACTCATACTCAAGTCTTAAATAGTTCAACCTTGTAGAAACTAAAATGAAAGATAAAGAAAAGTATTTGCATTTACTTTCTACAAAGAAGACCATGGCCATTCCTAACGAAGTGTCATCATCTCATCAACACACTTAGATCAGATCACAGTCTCATTCTCTTTTATAGTTATGTCCTTTTATAGAATCATGGTTAGAAGTAAGCACCTTGTTGGATTGTGTTTCCAGACAAAGGGGCTTTGGATCCTTATTCCAACACAGCGGGATTTACACCCACTAATGGGTAACCTGTTGAGTGGTATACACGCGTCGCGTGCACAACGCTTTCTCTTTGTACCTCCTAACTTTTGCACTGGGTACACAAAAATATAATGGAATAAGAGCTCAGTGAGATAGACAACGTTGTATTGTACGTATTTCAAACATCACCGTTTTACTGTGTCAGCGTTATTTCCGCGTAGGAGACATCATCGTTTTTATCTTACCTCGAATCACCGACACAGCTATTTTCATCCTTACTGATGCAGTGACGATTATTTTATGGAGTCTTCCTCTTCCTGTTTAATGTATCTAACCTAATGAAAGAACAGGCTTTCTGACATCGTTGGAAAATTACCTTTTTCTTCTATTTATGGTTGTTTGTATTCCTTCAAGAAAGTTGCGAACCTTTCTAATAAAACTGCATTCCTGGTTTTGGTTTGCTCATAGTTATGGTCTTTTCTAAAGAAACGCATTATAGTAAATATGATGATTTGCGGTAGACGAATCTAAGAAATATCAAGGTAGTAAAACCCGGTCTTAGCATTAAAAAGGCACATTCCGAATGGATAACGGTTGTTAATAAAAAAGGATTTATAGCAAAGTTTTGTAAAGCTTGTACACACGCCTACTTAGGACATTTGAGTTTGTGTGGGTAGTGGGTACGATGAATTGCATGGGTTCATGGGTATGTTTAGGCGAATAAATATAGTATAAACATTACAAGAGAATCATAACTATAACACGCAGTGGTCATGCTACAGAAAGAAATTGCGTGGGTTGTGGTAGCAGGGGTGAAGTAGGCGTATAGGAATGATAAAGATTCACAAGATGTTTTAAGATCAGAATCAGAGTTCGGCATTTACAATTTGGATTGAATAAGTTAAGATCAGATTTCAGCATTTAAAATTTGGGTTGGTTTTAAGATAAGCAAAGGCTAAAGTTGTCAAAGGATAGGAAATAATAATGCGAAACTATTCATAACTGTCCCATGATCTGATGAATGTTTTTATAACTTTCATATTTTCGATGTGAAATCGGTTTCATGCGAACAAAATCCCCTGGGCGTATGGACTTTCACTGCAGGTATTTGAACTCTCTGAAGGCATTTCTGATTTCGTTTTTCCAATAACGAGTGAGTTTTTATCAAAAAGGTTTACAGAAGATGAATGTACCTTTGTGTTAGTAAAGGGGTTTATCTTTCTTTAATGTTGTGGCATAAAATTCATCAGTTTTAGGGGCACAATAATTCAAATTGAAAGTAATATTCTAATATTGGGCAATCCAACCCCGATATACTTTCAATAAAGACAAAGAAGCATATCTGATATCATCTTAAATAGGCGTACGGTAGATTTAATTTTTTTGAGGTACTATTATCTACTTTCTTCATTTGATCGACATTCAATAAGCATACAAATCGGCAGGGAAAACAGAAGATGTATCAATTTCTCCAGTTGTGTAATTCCGTCGACGATCTCATAAGAGTTCACATTCACAATACCTAGATTGTAGATACTTAAACATTATAGATTATAGTAAAGCATCGTGAATACATGCATAAACTATTTCGTAACATCATAGACAGATATATAACAGTTAAAGTTGTTGATAGTTGTGCATTCTGCAGCACAGTAAATATTTATTCTATTTTTTGGAGTATCATAATACATAATAGTTCATGCACCGAATGGCCATAAATATTTTGATAATAACAAAACACTGAATGAATATTTTGCGAAGAAATTTCGAATATTATTTGGCATCGGATTAATTTGTCTGTAATATTATATCAGAATTCAAACCTAAACTACACGATATTTTGCTAGCATCTCAATTTAATAACCTTTTGAAAAATCGATACACTGTAGATCGTGCTTCAAACTTCTTACATAGACAGTAATACTAACATCCACAATGTTACAAGATTTTTATCATAACTTTCGGTGTAAAATTGACACAATTTTACAAATCCCTTTGCACAGTGATCTAATTCCAATGAACGAGACATTAGTTTTTAACATTTGAAAATTGGATTAAGAATTAATACATAAATTGTATCAAAATCATTCTATTTTTCCAGGACATGGAAAAAGGAGTGGACAACCACCACTGACTTCTGGTTCTAGCGAGGCTGGCGACGGCAGTGATCTTCCTGGTCAGCAATGGAATAGTCTGGAAGGGGATCGACGCTGGAAACTTTACCCAGAGCCATCTATTTCCTATTCACTTGGGAAATCCCCTGAAAAACAAGCCATAAAGTATGCTGAAAATCCGTATTTCAAGGGCGCTTATCCCAATGCTCTTTTGATGCAAAAGCAACTTTCCAAATCAATGAGTTTACGTCCCCGCATGCAATACCCAATTATGTATGAGCAAAAAGTTGCAAGAATGAATCAACCACAGGAATTTGGTAGAAGAAACGGTTTGGATGACGGTTCTTCAGTATTCACGGATTCAGGAACTTCCTTCCACGAAATTTTCGCTGACCCACGTATTGCGACATCTGCAGGTAAACTATTTTAATGTCCTAAATCAAGTTGTCTTGAAACACTAATTTCAGAAGACTAGTTTTCTTTATTGTCATTTATGATCGTTATCGTATGTAAGGAAATTCTACGTTTCACATTGATGTATGTATAGTTAATTAATGGACAAACAATTTAATATTTATCGCTTATATCTTTCTTGTAATTCAACAATAGTGCTGAAAAGAAATGTTGCGGAGGATGGGATAAAAAATATTGGCAGCACCGAAGAACCAGAGATAGCCTCCAATGGTTTGGACTCCGGCTCAGTTGCAACTTTCTTCCGTGATCGCAAATCTACTGGAAAGGGTTCACTAACAGAAAATTCCGAGAAAGATACAAGGTAAGGTGTTTCGTATAATTATGAAAGCTGAAATTGCTTCATTCTCATGAAAATCGATAGTTAAGTACTGGGCGCAGAATTTTTCCGTTCCGTGTACTAATAAAACTGTTTTAACCACTTCAAAAATTCTCTCACACATAAATAACGCGAACATATTATGCTTATTTATTTAAATTCATTCGATGTTCATACAACTGTGCACGGTTTACCAAGAAAGGGAATCGACTCGTCGTTTACAAAACTTTCGAAAATCTGTTAAATGTAATTCGAAAAAATGTTAAAACGAATCTCTAAATAATGTTCAGTATATCCGTCATAGATTTTTGTGAAGAGTACACTAAATTGCTGTTTAAGAAGATTGAGTCTTTATATGTAGGTCAGTCGAGTTCAGAATTACATTTTAGGGCTATCATGAGAATGTGTATATTCAACTCGGAGAATTCGTTCGTAATCTTTCTGAGTTAACCGTTGATCTGTATCACGAATTCGTATTTACTCATTTAGAACAACTACAATTGTATATACTTATTTAAAATGTTCACTTACGGTATGTATAACAAGTAATGTGAGCCAATATTTTATTTATAAAATATATGCAAAAACTATCGCTATTATGTTTTTCATTCTTATACTACCCGAAAGCCCAAGAATGAGAGTTTTTCAAAATTATAAATTCTTTAATCGGAAACATCAAATTACTAAATTTATGCTGTTTTAGTAAAAAAAAATGTAACATTTTATTATACAAAGCTACAAAACGATTTTATACAATGAGATTCAGTTTTAGCTACTTGTAATTAAAGTTGAAACCTTCTTAATGGCTTTAAGTCCAAACCGTGCATAAAATAATAAGGCGATGACGAAGACTTACGTTCAATTTTAAATTGAACAAGTTCTTCCTTAATTGCAACTAGTCTTCATCGGGTATCCAACTAATACCGTCAACCACGGTTTATTATACAGACAAGATTACGCCATCACGAACATGCTTATCAAATTAAAATGCACAATTACGACGTTATTTTGAATTATGTATAAATATTCTATAAAACCAAGAGTTATAAAATAATTGTTGTGGTACTTTCAGATACTCAACCAATCGAGACGGAAATAACGACATCAAAGGAGCTCCGCAAAGATTGCAACCCAATAATATATTTGATATGTTGTCCCAGTCACAATACAGTTCAGGCAGATATGGTTTCCCGAAAACATTAATTTATTAATAAGTTTTGTTTTACACGAATCAATAAGATTTTGCAAAAGATGATAAATTTGAAAAACTTTGTGTCAATGAAAAACAATTGTCAACTGAATTCTAATTATGAATAAATATGTAGGTATAGTAAATAAATGTTTGTAGATTGTTGCATCAGTGTAAAAATAAAAAGTGGCTGTCCATGAGGTAATCTAATTGTTTAACACGAAATATTTATATGTATCAGTAGTCGCTTAAATATTAGAGGTCCATAAATTGCTTACGTGTATTGAAATTTGTAAATTGCAATAGTTAGTACAATTAGTGTGTAAATATTACGTATTGCTGATTTTACCAAGAGTTTGAATGCACAATTCACATGGTCTGTTTATACTCCAATGTTTCTTGGAACGAAAATTTAGTTTCGTTCGTTAGAGATCACTAAACATTAGATAATATATGTAGTAATACCCGTAGGACTCCATAGCTCTAAGATAATATACCTCATAAATAAATCAAATAAATAATAATATAAGATAAATCAAACTATAAAATGGACAATTTTAAATGACAAAACATTAAAATGTGTAAATAATAAAAATAACAAATGAACTAATAATGATGGATTATGTATTAAATAAAAAATCCAAATGCATTGTTTAAATAAATGTAAATGTTTGTATCAAAACAGTTTTAACTTTTATTTTCGATTTATTTGTTTGAATACTATGTAGTTTACTTATGCAACATGTAACGGAGGTCAAAACTTAGAAAAATAGTACTACCATTTATAATAAAAATTAAAAATATTCGTTGGGTTCACTTAATGGAATCAATTAACTAAAACTATAATATATCGCTGTTAACTAGGAATAAACGATTCCCAGGATACTTAGGAACAGGGCAAAAATATCTGCTGAAACGGTATATGTACGCAAGAGTGCAAAGTAAACTGTTTTCAAAAACACACCTTTAACTTTGAATTTTAAAAGTTTTTGATGTTATATATATAACGTAAGTGTAGCACATTTAATCGCATACAGTTTAAGTTTGTCTTTTGGTGCACCATTTACCGATTTTAATGTTACCAGTTTAAATAAAAAGCATGTTTTCAATGTATCTCTGATTTCGGATTGTTCATTGTTTCATCCTTGAGATATGCATTGCTATGGACTATAGAGTATATATTATGTATACCTATTTTAATCGAATTGTCAAGTTAAGTACATGAGAGTGTTTCGTAGTAAATTAGCCTACTACACCCTAGCAGTAATACTACATCGTTTATTAATAGAACATTTAGAACATTTAACAAATCAATGTACTTACTCTGGAAATGTTTAATTTGGAATAAAGGAATTTATGAATACAATTATTACCAATGATTGATTCAAGCAAATATTAACACTTTTTTGTGTTGGACTGATTGAACTGTCTAATTACTACAATGATGATGCTTTTCAATGATTGAACATGCGCATGCAAACTTGAGTTTTTAATGTCAAGTCGTCCTCTATAAGACGTCCCCTAGAATGAGCCTTACAGTTGAAAATGAACGATATTATGCATTTTGGGAAGATCATGGTAGTATATATTTTTTAAATAAGGCGATTTCAGCCAGTCATCATTTCAAAAATTGAATTCCGACACTTTAAGTATTTTTGAATTTTAATAGTAACTTTAGTCAAAGATACACGGCAATGCATAGTTTACGATTAGGTGCCTGATATGGAATGCTTAATAGGTTTTAGCATACTACACTAATAACAGTGTAGGTATTTGACGTAAGTTGCTGGTCTACTACATATACCCATTTCAATTTTACACTGTTTTAGCTAATGACAAACTGATTACTAGTATAGTGTAACTAATTAGTCAGTTAAATAAATATGACAATCAAAATCTACTAATTTATCATGCACTCGAAGGTTTTTAGTTTAAGACAGAAGACAGAAACCATGGAATTTTGAAGTTAATGATCACGGATTGTTTGGGCCATTAAAATTATTTGTTTATTTAGATTAGGGAAGATACAGATGGGTCGGATATAGTTCGAATATTATTTCTTTGAAAATTCAATATCGTGTGGTTATATACTGTGATTATATATTCATGCACGTATTTTATTCCTCATTCTTACTTCATATGCGGGCGTTTGTAAGTTAAGAATTGTTTGAGTTACTCTGAGCAGAAAACCATGGAGAAAGTTACTTATCGATTAGGGGCTTTAAGTAAAGAATTAGCATTCACGTTATGCCAATAGCCGAAAATAGAGTGTATACATTTGTGTTTTTAATATTTCTAAAGGGATCCGATTAAAAATATCGATTTAAAATTTATTTTTTACCGATTTTTATCTATACCCACTAGAGTTTGCTTATAATTACGAATATCCATAAATTATTCGACAATTCACAAAAAACGAACTATGAAACTGCTCAATAAATTATGTCATAGTTGTGCAAATTTAAATCTTTGACAGAGAACGAAATTTCGAAGTTCGTTTTTAACGAATTCGTGACAATTTGTGGTGCCGTGCTTATAGTAATTTAGCGAGTTTGTAAAAAGAAGAAAAAAATCGTTATAGGAACAACATACTAGTTTACGCATTTTTATACGCTTTAAATTCATAAAATACAATGTTAATACCATTTAAAAACAACAAACGTTTGAACAGATGACGACGTGATTCAAGTAACAATAGGAATATTTTTATGGAGTTACGTTAGTCATCTTACGAAGATTGGTTATGTTGAATGCAGCATGGGTATCAAAACAAAAACAAGCCTGAATTTGAGTTCGACAATGCTATTTCTTCAATATATCTCTCGAACTGTAATGTTGAACAATAATAATTAAAGGTCTACCAAATATAGCAATTTTTCTATCTTTGAAAACTATTTTCGTCAATTATTATAGACTTTGCTTGTTTGATCGTTACAATATTGTACGTCGGCAAAAATTAAGTCATAGAAAATGACTACTGATTTGGTTAAGTTTGCAGTTCATATATGACACCATACGCTACGATAGAAGGCTCTTTATGAGTTTGAATTGAAGCAAATGTTTACTTTAAAGATGGATGGGATTTAAATAAACGATGATGCATTGATTTTTAGTTTATTACGGTATATTTTAATAGATCAAAATTCTAACAAATAAGCTACGCATAAAATGTTTGACATCAGGGTTTACTTTCACAAGTAATCATTTTGTACGACAACATCTTATTTTTTACAAATCTTGGATGTAACCATGTTAATAAGATAAATTAATATCGAATAACTCTTTTCAAGAAAAATACAATACATTCAATAATATATAATTGTTTATTAAGGAATTCTTCCAGCAAAGCTGTTAGACTGACTTCTTCGTAGTGTACAACGGATTTGATCAATTTTTGAAGCATACATACATACATACACAAGAATCATTAAACCACTCAAATTATTAAGTGCATCTACTCATCATTCATTCATTCATATAATTTTTATGTTTAAATGTTATTGTTTATTTCTATGTTCTACGTGATTGCATTTACTGGTACAAACATCTAAATTTGAGTAAAGCAACATTTTATTACTTTTACTACAACAGTAACATAAATGGACAATGAATATGGACAATGAATCGCATTAATGTCCATGTAAAATTAATTCAAAACTGAGAGATAGGACAACATTCGGAAAACCAGCGTTTGAATTACATTCAACAAAGCTAAGCAGTGACATCTAAGAAATAAGGAAAACTTTTTTTAGAAAAGTTTCATCAATTTACATAACATACAGCTTTCATCGTTTCATGTTTCAGCTTACAACATTTGAGAATATTTCTTATAGTTTTTAAACTAGAGAAGTGCTTATTATTGGAAGAAAGATTTAAACATCTTAGGTATTATTATACTATACTCATAATTCACGTTCTGCATATTAAGTTTAAATGAATCTATCTACTGCAGCTTTATTGAGAAAGTTTGAAGTAGCAGGTATCTCGTATGTATTTGGCTGGCGCACCCTGGTATGTTTAATTGACTTTCTTTATTTGTGATACCACTCCAAAACTTCTGTGTGTACAATATTTTTGTAAGTATCATAGTATTTAAGAAGACACCAAAATATTGGTGTAAGGTTTTACTGCATCTTTACATTCCTCTCGACGCGACATAAATGATTTATTGTTTAAGGATAAAAACGTAAAATCTTTGTAATTACATTTACGATAAGTTATTAATTTAGTTGTTAGTATTTTTGCCATGCGTAATGCAGGATACATAAATTTATACGACTAAATGGAATCGGTCGCTTTCTCCATTATGGCTTTCCATATTTTGTAGCTTGTGTGCTTTGCATAAAGTCATTCAATATATTTTATTTCCTTCGGTAGGTGGTGGATATATCGTCGATAGAAGGGTTTCCAGCTTGCCTGCTTTCTCCACGACGCGTTGACAAAATCTAAGGAAGTACATTAATTTAAATGATCAAATGAAATGTTTAAAAAAAATGATTTGACAATGCTTTAAAATATATGGAAGCAATTCGTTAACCCCAATTCAGTAAAGAAACCCAAAAATAAGCAATAAAACTTTCAGGGAAATATTCCTTGGGGCATATTGAGACATAAATGTATGCAATGTAAATTGGGGGTTTCTTCTGTTAATGTATTAATTTCACATACCCATTCTAACAGATTTGGTGAAATTCGATTGTTGCTGTTCAAAAGAGCTAGCGTTGGATCATAGCCTTCGGGAATCGTTTCTGCAATCATTGAAGGAGAGCCCATTGATGCTTGCTGACTGGTTTGAAGGGGCGCGATGATAGCCATCGGATCTAAATTAGGGTTATATCCAGCAGGTATTTCAGCTCGCTTACCGTGAGCCCCAAAGCAAGAGTGTCCAAATCGGCTACAACCTCCTGTAAAAATTCATCACGCATAAAATATAAAGCTGCTATTATTCCTACGTCATCCTCAGATTTTCATGAGTTATATTTTCTCCGAAATGGTAGATGATTTCAGTAAAACAATGAAAACTACAAATAAAGTTGAGTCCTTAAGTACAGCACGAATGACGACGAATACATTTAACTTGAAAGACCTACCAAAGACTATGACTGACGTGCTAATATAAAGTAGGGGAAATGAAATGAATAAACTGTTTTCATAACAAAGATTACGATTTATGGGATTTATGTTGTTGAGCTTGAGGTCATTACATGACCATTACGTGTGCATTTTCAAAGAAAATTGGTTGTCATAATGTACAAAACATGACTGCTTGGTAGATTGTTCTTTTAGAAGTTGTATAGAAAAAAAATATTGCGTTGTTTCATTTCATATTGCATATGTTTTAGAGATAGGACAGGGCTAATAATGATACAGCTGAATTGCACCTTCATCTCTCATTTGAAATAGAAACAAATCTTTATTTATTCCCGACAGGGGACAATGACGGAAGAAAATTCCACTCAAGTAGCATGTGGCATAATATATAAAGCGTTATGTATGGCTGTTGTAACAACTGAGGAAGTGGCACTTTTTGCAAATGTTTGGTTTAGTTGCTCATTCAAGTGGGTTGGCAGTGATATAATAACTGAAAGTGTGGTAATAATAATATTATGGAAACTGTGAAAGTGCTTCAAAAGTGTGACGGGATTAAGAGGTTTTCCCATTTTATAGATGTTCATTGCACCTTTTGTCACCTCTTCTTGTATTCTTGTGTGCAAAAAAGAGTGACGCGAAGGGAGTGTGCGATGCTTTTGTTTTTATATATGAAAATATATAGAAGCAATATTACATGGAAATCATCTTGTTATGTTGTTTTCCAAGTAGTATGCTTTTCCACTTTCACGCTTTCATGTTTACACTATTGTATCACTACCACTTTTACACCATCCAAACGCAATCTTTATGACAGGGATAATAAACCTAAAGATGAGAATATCATTCCCGTAAAGTAAGTTCATATTGTTTTTTTTTCTGTTGCTTTAGTTTTTTGATGATTACTGTGATGTCATCGCATCGCATAGACGAGCAATGTTAAAGACTAACCCTTCCAACATCATTGCAGGGATTCGTTAATAAGTTTTGGAATAAGTGAGACACTCTTCCTACCCGACATACTTGGATTGTTGAGATATGACGAGCATCATGGAACGCTTTTTTCCAACTTCAGGGACATTTCTGGAGAAACGTGCTATTTCATATATTATCACAAATGCAATTGGTAGACATTTAGGTAAATTGCGAAAACAGCTTAGGATTTTGTAGTCATGAATGAATATGTGAGTTCTAGTAACATTTTAAAGGGGTGCAAAATGCAATGAGTATAGTATGAGAACAATGCAAGATTTTAAACGTTTCTAGAGAGAAAGGTTGCGTAAACTACTTTGCATAATTTGATTTCTACTCGTGGTGATGTTGTTGGGGTAAAAACAGTTTGCGTTTGAGAGACATTCATCACAAAATTAATTTACGTTTAGGCAACAAAGTAGCGTGTATCAAAATGTTTATCTAGTATGAGTAGTATACGAACGATGTTCAGAAATTAAGTTATGTGCGTGTTTTTAGAGAAAAAGTTATGAATTTGAACAATTTCAAGGAAAACTAGTTGTTTGTTAGGGGGAAATAATTTTAATTTGAAAAGTAACTAATGCTGATTGTATGTAGTTTTGTGTGTTTAAATTTTTACCTAAATTAAAATTTTCTACAGATGCACATATTGGATCTTATTACTACTGAATTATAATTAATGAATATGAATAGAATTGGGGCGTGGAGTGTAATATGAAGCTCGCATGAAAATGTAAATGACATCTTGATTTTAGAATTTTAAAACTTCTATTACATATTAAGATTTAAAGACTGACTCAGCTCTTTATTTTCAAGTTTCCCCAATGAAGGTTGACGCTACTGTGTGTGGGCGGATTAATGTAGGGTGTGAATGATGAACAATGAACTACAAAATGCTCGTGTGATCAAGCGACTTTTACACATGATGTGAAGTCTACAATCCAGAAGCTATGTGACATATAACTTTGTCATTTCTGCTTTCACTAATGGTTATAACGTGCAACCATTTGGCGTTTTGTCATAAAATACAATGCACAGCGATGTTTTTCAAAACAATTGAGCGAGTAGGGAGTAGGATTTAGATCTTTGATCTTTGCATATGGGCGAAAAATGATCCGCAACTTCTAGTTTTTTTTCAATTAGACAAATTTATTTAAATTTGTGTTTAAATCTGCCTGCCTATAATATTTAGGGCGCATTAAATCCACTCTGCTTTAGATTTTAACTTTGTAAAAAGGGTAATATAAACTTGCTGGCTAAGATGATTACTTACTAAACATACACACAATGACAATAGTTTTCACCAATATGTATGTATGTAATATCCATGTAACAATAGGTTTTACGTTTGTA